>APFE031253690.1:117783-201062 GCA_000404065.3 Pinus taeda | reverse complement strand
CTCTGAATCTACTGCTTCTGTTGTGGCCACCAACAACCCCCCTCCTTATGAAGTGTTATTGCTAATGCTAAATAAATGAGGACCCTTAGTCAAAAATTAAAAAAAATCAATTAGTGCTTATACTTCCTTTTAGATAAAACTTACAACATCATGGACTTAGGAAAATACCTTTGAAGAATCTAAAAAGCTTAAGTTTCATGATGAAGAAAGTAAATTCACTCCTTAAGAGATATCGCATCGCGCAAAGAATGATAGGGTACCTTCTAATGAGCCAAAATGATAAAAAACGCAAGATTGTGATGCGAAACTCCATTGCATCGCATGTATTAATGAGCATTCACGTTGAAAAACCTTAAAATCGCCGATATGCGATATCGCATATCGCACATCGTAAAAATCGCATAAATTACACATAATGATTATAACGATTAATAAATCTGCGATCTTGCGATATTGCGACCAAACAACCTTGCGATAGAACAACACGATGAGATTGCAGTAATGCGATTCAGCGATCTATGGTATCGCAAAGCAAATCGCATGACCTCCCCATTGTAGTTGGTTCTGGCTCATTATTTGAGAAAAAAAAATTTAGGCCAAGAACTGGTCATGCTCTTTAATGCAAATTAATGAGTTGTTGCCAGTTGTTAATGAAATATGGTGTTGTGTTTTTCGAAGAACTAGTTCATGTAAGGTGGTGTGTTTTTGCATATCTTCGACATTTAAAGTTTTCTTGTCATTATTTTTATCATTACTTCCACTGCATTTGTAAACTGCAGGAACAAAGGACAAAAGGTTATACAAGGCAGTGTGTAGGAAACTATGAGGAGGAAAGGTAGTACTCCAATGTCCATTTGGGAAGGCACACCTAATCTACTTAAGGAAGAGAAAGAGCCATAGAAATCTTCTGAGGCATCCATCACAGATCTCTCATATATAGCCATGGTTGAATGGGTACTGAACAATGCTGATACCAAAAACAGGCAGTTTAATGCTCAGGGTCAAGAGCTCATGCAATCACTATTTTTACAAATTTTGAGATTTGTACTCGATAAGAGAAAAAGGCGCAAAAGGCGAAAAATGCATCAGGGAAGCCTGGATCAAGGAACAGAGGCAGTTTCCAATGCGCGTTTAGTGCTAATCGCGCATCGCTAAGAAAACTTGCTCGAGAAAGAAGGATTCTAATTACTCAGTCACCTGCAAGCCTCAAAAATTGCAAGAAAGCCACGATAGAAACAAACTGGAAATAGAAAGCTAAAGAAAATGCAAGCAATCCAAGGGTTAACCAAGTTGAAATGGGAATATTACCAGTCATACATGGTAAAGCCACATAGTCATTGGATGACTCTCAAGTATATCATCAATTTTGCTGAGAAGATAGTGCTAGCTCTTGCCGATTCTGTTTGCTTAACTCAACCAAAGGCAGAAGAGAGTCAGCCGACTCTACTCAGGCAAATACTGAATGCTTGCGACGTTAAGGAGCAAATACAGAAATAGTTAGATATTAGATTTAATTTTAGAAATAGTTTTGCTTAGAAAAAGGATGGTCATTCAAACCGAATCCTGAATTTTTGTAAATAAGTTATTTAGTTAGTAGTATTTAAACCCTTCTCATGCATTTAGAGAAGGGTCTAGAAATTTGTCAAAAACTTGTCCTCAGAACATGCACTTTTACACCCTCCGAGGAGGTTTTGATGAATGAATGGAACAGGGTTTATTGGTATTTGCATTTGATATCTGCTACCAATGTTGCACTTCTGTACTCTTAGTGGATGTTAAATCAAGGAGAGATAAATCAATTGTCGCTTGAAGCTCATGAGTAGGACTAGTTATAAATGGTTCTTTTATCTCTTAACCATTTCTGCTTATGCGTTTAAGTGATGCTCAGTTTTTAGTTGTTTATATATTACAGCGTGGATGCCTGAGTTATCATTTGGCACTTTTGTACGGTGATAACTATTTATTTATGCTTAGTGTATGAATAGCTCATTTATGCGATATGTTTTCACAACTATTTCCTCTAACTTTTTATACGAAGTAGTTCATCTTTATTGAATTCTTTTCTTATAATAGCTGAATGATCTTTGTTACCAGTTATTGTTTGAAATTATTTTAGATCGCATAGAAGAAAGATCACACCCCGGGTTAGCATAAATTTAGATGGTTTTCTGCTTATTGCAATGCAATAGCATAGCATTAGATTTGAATTAGGATAGAAGTATTCCATTTAGAACAGAAACATCCATCTTTCTCACACAAACACACACCGAGTTGGGAAACTGGTTCAATATCCCTAGTCGGACCCGCTATACGAAACGGATAAGGAGCTGCCAACGAAGGTCCAGACCGGGCGAGTATCCCCCTTTTTGTAGACCCGATTTTTGGGTCTTCAACATATTTGGCACTAGAAGGAGGGCCTGAACTATGAATGGCAAGTAAATCTAAATAAAAATACCATTCTAAGAGTAAATCGCCCTCACCATCTCCCCCGACTTCTCCATTACACTTAAATCCTGAGTTAGAAGTCATCGTAGCATCAACCGCTGCTACAAACCCTGACATTTCAGAACAATCTATTATTGAACCTCCTAAAGTCGAATCTCTGATTCACAAACTTCAACGATTTTCCATTTCTCCTTAAAGATCTGATAAATCTCAAGGCAACATGACTTCGCAGTATAACCCTACTCATCCCCTAACCAGATTAAAGAGTGAAAAGTTTGGCGTTCAACCAACCAAATTACCTCTTCCCAAAAGGAAGCGAGCAAGGAAATCACTTAAAGAGTCCGACAACAAGACTCTTTCGTTAACATCATCTATCTCAACCTCTTCACCGCAAAGTCAACCATCCACTCCTCCACTTCAGACCATTGTCAATCCACCAACTGGAATCCCTACAACTCCTCCTCAATCATTTGTGATCGTAATATCCTCATATTCCCAACCATAGGGATCATCTTCTACACTTCCCTCTGTTAGTAGTTTAACAATGGCCCAATCTCCATGGAATAACCCTGGGGCAGTCTTAATGCCTTCACCCTTGAGTCAAATACTAGCCCATCCCAAGAAATGGCTGCCTAAGTTCAATCCTGAGGCAGGCATGCTAGCAGAAGAGCACATAAACAACTTTATGCTATCCATTAATCTCAATGGGGTTACTAATGAAGATGTTGTTGTTCCACTGTTTCCTTATACTCTGTAAGGAACAGTCGGATTGTGGTATTTCTCACTACCCTCTGGATCTACTACTAGTTGGGACATCTTCCAAGACCAATTCCTAACCAAGTTTGGTGACGACAGGTCTACGGCAACGTTAATCAATGACCTATCCAACCTTAGGGCCGAATCTAGAGAGCCTATCAAAGAATTCAATCTACATTTCAATAAAATTCTAAACAAAATTCCTACTGCTTCCTAGCCCAGCACAGAAGTACGATGTGAATGGTATATCACTGCTTTACCATCAAACATAGCAATCTTCATGGACAGGGCTAATAAAACAACCTTAGCCGAAAACATGAAAGAAGCCATAGCAGTAGAGAAATGTATAATAGCCCTAAAGAAGAAATCTGTGATAGAGGAAAAGAAATCTAAGAAGGTCACCTTCAAAGAAGAGTCCAAGAAGAAACAAGCAAAAGATCCATTCGATTTGGAGGGATTGGAAAAAGTTCTGAAGACCATGTCCAATGAAATGGTTGACATAAAAAAGCAAGTAGTAGAAACTTCTTCAAAAAGGCCCTACAGATCTTTTAAAAGAGACCCGTCAACAGATTCAAGGGCACCCAATGCTATTACAAGTGCTGAATCCGAGGAAGAGGAAGAGGAAATTGCCACTGAAGGGCAAACCGATCATGAAGAAGTTGTGGAATTACAAGGAATGCGGGATTTCATCCTCCCACAAGAAGAAGATCAAGAAGTATTCCCAGTTAACACACGAAGTAGAAATCGGCTTGATCCTCCCCAAACTACCCCAAAGCCAAAGAGCGCAAGCTCTGCAATAAAGGATAAAGTCGCAACAAAGAAAACAACATCTAAAGCGACTCAAACTAGCCCAGTCCAAACAGATTCATCAACTCCATCTAAAACATTGATTGTTTCAGATAAATGGAGTACAATATGATAGAAGACATGAAAAATACTAGGGCCAACATCACTCTTTACGAATTGAGCAAGTTAAAGCATCAACAAAAGATAATCTCGAAAGAATTACATGCTATGCTAGTTGCACTTTTGCTTGTCGCTGTACTTTCTCAAGCTTCCCAGAACATGGGAAGACCTCCAACTAATGCGACTAACAAGATTGATCCAAAAAACATCGCTTTAATTGGAGGAAGATCGAGATCTCATACTCCCTCGTTTCTCCTTACTTATGAAATTTTTAACAAAAATGTACATAATTGTTTAGTGGATTCTGGTGCTTCATCGAATATTTTACCAAAGTCCATATGTGCCAAATTAAACGTTCAACCACATAAATCCACTGTTTGCATAGTTTAGCTAGATCGATTGCAAGTCAAAGTCATTGGCAAACTAAATCAAGTAACCATAAGGTTGTCATCCAACTCGAAGGTATGTCAAGTTATTGACATTTTAGTCGCTGATATCCCTGAATTTTATGGCTTAATTCTTAGCAGGGTTTGGTCAGAAAAATTGCATGGATACTTCGCAGCTGACTGGTCACACATGTGGCTGCCTTACAATGGTAAGCCAAATCAAATAAAAGTTGAACGAGAATTACATCAGAAGCACATAGTAATGGAATTAGAGAGGGAAAATGAACGAGTAGCATATAACAATAACATAATTGGAAATTACTCAGTGGATTCTTTTTTCGGCAATTTTAATGCTCATACGTCACCTTATTTAGAACATTCTGTTTTGTCGCAAGTCGAAATTTTTTCTCAAACAGATAGTTCAAAATGTATCAATTTTTTAGATAGATCTGTAAATAAATCTTTGTTTTGGAAATTATTTTTTGATGGTTCTAAATCTAACGAAGGAGCAGGAGAAAGATGCGTGCTAATTAGTCCAGGAGGAGATAAAATCATGTTAACATGCAGGCTCGAATTTGATTGTACCAACAATATAGCAGAATATGAGGCTTTAGTCCAAGGGTTGTACAAAGCAATTGGGTTAGACATCAAGTACCTCCAAGTCTTCGGAGACTCTGGAATTGTAGTCAGACAGGTACGGAATACTATATATTGCTTATCAGGTCATTTAAAACACTATCAATCTTTAGTTCAAGATCTGAGTGAGCATTTTATAGCATTCAATATTTCATCAATTCCCAGACTCCAAAATGCAAGCGTTGACCTTTTAGCTAACGTAGCTTCTAAGCTCATTCCTTCGGAAGATTTTAGTCCAGATAGATTCTCAATAGAATTAATCTTTATACCTTCTATTCCTGACAACATCACAAATTGGAGAATATTCAACGACGATCCTTATATCGTAAATTTCCTTACATCTAAAGGATCCTACTCCAAACAAATGATTGACGAAGACCAACATGATCGACAATTGCAACAAGATAGCACTAACAATGCTATACCTAAGTCGGTGGTCAAGTTAGAAGATCTGTACGATTTGAAAGATCGGTTTAAAAGGTCTACCAATTCAAAGCTCCAAAGTTCAACTTTGGATTATGAATTAGTAAACCTAGGAACCAATGCCAAAGCACAAAACATAAATCTAGGCCTTAGCGTAGCCCATGAAGAAAAACTAGCGTATATTCATCTTTTGAGACAATACAAAAACGTTTTTTCTTGGAACTATGATGAACTCAAAACATACGACACTTCCATCATCCAACATACTATTCCAATGACTGATAATGAAAAACCTGTCCAACAATAATTGAGATAGATCCATCCCAATTTATAAAATAAGATAAAACCCAAACTCAATAAGCTATTGAAAGCCAAGATAATCTTTCCCGCCAGACATTCTAAATGGGTCTCCAATATGGTACCTGTTAGAAAGAAAAATAGAGATATTAGAATTTGCATTGACTTTCGAAATCTTAACAAGGCCTGTCAAAGAGATAATTTTCCCTTACCACCTATGGAGCAGATATTGTAGGCAGTGGTGGGCTCAGAATTAATGTCTTTCTTGGATGGATTTTCAGGATACAATCAAATGTTAGTACATCTTGATGATCAATTGAAAACCACATGCAGAACTAAATGGAGCACGTATGCATATCGAAAGATGTCATTTGGTTTGATTAATGCTAGTGCCACATTTCAGAGAGCCATGGACATCACATTCAAAGGTTTAGTCAATAAATCTGTAGTAATTTATTTGGATGATATAACCGTGTATTCCAAGAAATGAAGCGACCATCTCAAAAACTTGAAACAAATCTTCCAACGATGTTTAAGGTATGGAATTTCACTTAACCCAAATAAATCTTTTTTCGCATTAAGTGAAGGGAAACTTCTAGGATTCATAGTGTCAAAATCTGGAATTCACATCGATTCCGACAGAATCAAAGGGATTTTTGAAATATCCCTACCTCATAACAAAAAAGCCATGCAATCTTTCCTTAGATCAACTTTGTAAAGAGATTTGTTCCATATTTTTCACGAATTTTCTCTCCTTTACAAGCCATGATTAAAAAAACTCAAATTTTAAATGGGGCCAACGTGAACATGAAGCATTCAACCTGATCAAACAACCTATTATTAATGCTCCATCTTTTGCAACTTCGAATTTTTCAGAGCCTTTTAGTTTATATACGTTTGCCTCAGATAGGTCATATGCTACGATACTCACTCAAACGAATCAAGAAAAGGCGGAAGCCCCAATTGCTTTTTTAGTTCAAATTTACAGGGTGCTGAATTAAATTATTCAGATGTGGAGAAATAGGCCTATGTTGTTTTCAGAGCAATCAAATATTTCAGACCTTTTCTACTCAAAGCCCATACTAAAATTATAGTACCGTTTCCAGCGGTAAGGAATCTTCTAGTACAAAAAGGATGTGGGTGAAAAGAGGGCCAATTTGGTTACTACCTTACAAGAATATGAAATAGAAATTACACGAGCAAACATTGTAAGAGGTCAAGGCTTTTCCAAAATGCTGGCTGGAGCGTCGCAAATTTATGAAATTCCATCTGTAGAGGTACAAATATGCGATGTAAGCCTAAACAATGCAGAGTCATTATACGTTGATATCATTTATTATATTAAGAACGGGTATGCTCCTTCACATCTCGATCATACTAAGAAAAGAGCTCTAAGGTTGAAAACCAAACAATATCAGCTCATAAATGGTATTCTTTTTAGAATAAATTATGATTCTGTTCTCCTTAGATGTCTTGAGAAATCTGAAGCTAAAACGGTTTTGCAGGAACTCCACGATGGGCTAGCAGGCAAAGACTACGCTGGAGATGCTACTGCACATAAAATCTTGTGCACAGGGTATTACTAGCCCACGTTATTCAAAGACTCACACAGTTACGTGAGGAAATGTCAAGTTTGCCAAACTACTGCTGGGAGACAAAAGAAGCCATCCTTACCACTACAATTAGTTAACATTGAGCAACCTTTCAGTCAGTGGGGATTGGACATAATAGGTGAGATCATTCCTCACTCTTCTAAGAAGCATAGATATATCCTTACAGCGATAGATTATTTTACTAAGTGGGTAGAAGTAGATCCACTCAAGACGGCTAATGCTGAAAATATCATTGAGTTCATAGATCAATTTATAATCACCAATTTTGGATTTCCTTCCGCTTTAATGTTTGATAATGCATCATACTTTTCTGGAAATGCAATGACTGAATTTGCACATAAAAGAAGATTCAAACTTAAATATTCGGCCAATTATTACCCACAGGGCAATGGCTTAGCGGAGTCTACAAATAAAAACCTAATCAGGATTATCAAAAGAATAGCAGAACAAAATCATAAAAATTGGCATAAATCTTTAATATATGCTTTGCGGGCAGACCGAATAATGAGAAAAGCTTCCATCGACACTTCTCCCTTTAATTTAGTTTATGGGAAAGAAGTGGTTCTTCCGACTCATTTAGCAATTCCATCTTTGTCTCTAGTTCAATACATTGATGAAGTACCAACTTCCTCATTACACCTAAGACAAATGGAAATAATCAAATTAGAAGAACAACGAGAACAGGCTAAGAAAATGCATGCTCATCATCAAGCACTAGTAAAATCCTTTTGATTCAAACATAATGACTAGAAAATATTTTCAGATGGGAGACTTAGTTTTAAAATGGGACAAGGCTCATGAAGAAAAGGGGAAACATACAAAATTTCAAAGAATGTGGCTTGGTCCTTCTCAAATTGTACAAGTCATAGGTCCATCAACGTTTGTGTTACAGGATTTAGCAGGTAAAAGAGACTCTTTTCCTGTCAATGGACAAATTCTCAAGAAATATTTTCCATAGAAGATTATTCTTTTATTTTTGTAGAGTAATAGTTTTTCTTTTTTTTTTAATAATAAAACGAGTTGTGAATGGTTACATTAGGCATTTATGAAAAAGACACTAACTCTCTTTCAGATTTTTATTTTTTGCTTGTACAAATCACAAATATTTTGGAAAATTATTCTTTATTATTGAAAGATATAGTCAAAGACTCTATCCTAGATATGACACTAGTTTCAACTTCATAAAGTTTGAAGAAAACAACCTTTAGAAAAGAAATTGTTTTATATCAGTGAATGAAAGGTATTAATAACAAAATAAAGATTCTCTATAGAATAGTTACTTCAGAAAACTCTACCGTTGTCGTCCAGAGATATCTTAAGGAAACAATGACTTCCTCCCTGCTAAGGAAATCACAACTTTCAGAGGAACAATCCAAGGATACACTTCATCTTGAAGAATGAGAGGTCTCATCACGAGTCGGCTTATCATAATCACAGATATTATAACTTGCTGACTTTTCCAAATACTGCATACCACAATAGGGCAATGACTTAAGATTGTTACAATAAAAAAACAAGGGGTCTAATCATGAGCCAGCTTGTTCAACAAAGTTATAAATCGAGTGAATGACTGTGTCATAAATTGGCTATCAAACCAAGACATTGTTCTTTAAGAGTAAAAAGAAAATCAAATCAACAAGTGTGGATGTGGATTCTTCTTTGAGAGTTGTAGGTTTCTTTAAGTAGGATATAGGATCATTGCTGGGTAACAGGTAACCTTGTCGAGGCTATAAACGCCTGCTGGCAGCAGAGGCTCTACCTACGACAACTGAGCATATTTAAAACTGGTTTACAGAGAAGACTTTGTTTTTTCTTTATAGACCAAGTAATGACTGATGTAAATAAAAGGACTAACTTGAGGGAGAAAATAATAAAAGTTGAAAATAGCTGAAATAAAATGTCATTGACAAGTTAGAGCATAATGTACTTTATCTTCCCATAATAAAATTTTATTTTCTGAAAAATTTTCTGTTTTGGAAGTTTAGAAAATTCAATAGAAACACAGAGATAACTCGTTCTTCCAAGTGAATTGCCAATTGTTGTGGCCACCAACAACCCCCCTCTTTATGTAGTGTTATTGCTAATACTAAATAAGTGGGAACCCTTAGTCAAAAATTTAAAAAAATCAATTAGTGCTTATACTTCCTTTTAGATAAAACTTACAACATCATGAACTTAGGAAAATACCTTTGAAGAATCTAAAAATCTTAAGTTTCATGATGAATAAAGTAAATTCACTCCTTAAGAGATATCACATCGCACAAAGAATGATAGGGTACCTTCTAATGAGCCAAAATGATAAAAAAACGCGAGATTGCGATGCGAAACTCCATCGCATCGCATGCATTAATGAGCATTCACGTTGAAAAGCCTTAAAATCGCCGATATGCGAAATCGCATACCGCACATTGCAAAAATCGCATAAATTACACATAATGATTATAACGATTAAGCGATCTGCGATCTTGTGATATTGCGATATTGTGACTAAACAACCTTGCGATAGAACAACATAATGAGATTATGGTAATGTGATGCAGTGATTTGCGATATCGCAAAGTAAATCGCAAGACCTCCCCATCGCAGTTGGTTCTGGCTCATTATTTGAGAAAAAAATTTTAGGCCAAGAACTGGTCATGCACTCTAATGCGAATTAATGAGTTGTTGCCAGTTGTTAATGAAATATGGTGTTGTGTTTTTTGAAGAACTAGTTCACATAAGGTGGCGTGTTTTTGCATATCTTCTACATTTAAAGTTTTCTTGTCATTATTTTTATCATTACTTCCACCTCATTTGTAAATTACAGGAACGAAGGACAAAAGGTTATACAAGGCAGTATGCAGAAAACTATGAGGAGGAAAGGCAATACTCCAATGTCCATTTGGGAAGGCACACCTAATCTACTTAAGGAAGAGAAAGAGCCACATAACTCTTTTGAGGCATCCATCACAGATCTCTCATATACAACCATGGTTGAATGGGTACTGAACGATGTTGATACCAGAAATAGACAATTTAATGCTCAGGGTCAAGAGCTCATGGAATCACTATTTTTACAAATTTTGAGCCTTATACCCGATAAGAGAAAAATGCACAAAAGGTGAAAAACACATCAGGGAAGCCCGGATCAAGGAATGGAGGCAGTTTCCGATGCGTGATTAGCGCTTAGTGCTAGTCGCGCATCGCTAAGAAAACATGCTCAAGAAGGAAGGCTTCTAATTACTCAGTCACCTGCAAGCCTCGAAAATTGCAAGAAAGCTACAATAGAAACAAACTGGAAACAGAAAGCTAAAGAAAAAGAAGAAGCAATCCAAGGGTTAACCAAGTTGAAATGCGAATATTACCAGGCATACATGGTAAAGCCACATAGTCATTGGATGACTCTCAAGTATATCGTTGATCTTGCTGAGAAGATATTGCCAGCTCTTGCTGATTCTGTTTGCTTAACTCAACCAAAGGCGGAAGACAGACAGCTGACTCTACTCAGGAAAATACTGAATGCTTGCGATACTAAGGAGAAAATACGGAAATAGTTAGATATTATATTTAATTTTAGAAATAGTTTTGCTTAGAAAAAGGACGGTCATTTAAAACAAATCCTGAATTTCTGTAAATAAGTTATTTAGTTAGTAGTATTTAAACCCTTCTCATTCATTTAGAGAGGGGTCCAGAAATTTTCCAAAAACTTGTCCTCAGAACATGCACTTTTGCACCCTCCGAGGAGGTTTTGATGAATGAATGGAACAAGGTTTATTGGTATTTGATATCTTCTACTGATGTTGCACTTCTGTACTCTTAGTGGATGTTAAATCAAGGAGAGATAAATCATTTGTCACTTGAAGCTCATGAGTAGGACTAGTTATAAATGGTACTTTTATCTCTTAACCATTTTTGCTTATGCGTTAAAGTGATGCTCAGTTTTTAGTTGTTTATATATTACAACGTGGATTCCTGAGTTATCATTTGGCACTTTTGTACGATGATAACTATTTATTTATGCTTAGTGTATGAATAACTCATTTATGCGATATGTTTTCACAATTGTTTCGTCTAACTTTTTATATGAAGTAGTTCATCTTTATTGAATTCTTTTCTTATAATAGCTGAATGATCTTTATTACCAGTTATTGTTTGAAATATTTTTAGATTGCATAGACGAAATATCACACCTCGGGTTAGCATAAATTTAGATGTTTTTCTGCTTATTGCAATACAATATCATAGCATTAGATTAGAATTAGGATAGAAGTATTCCATTTAGAACAGAAACATCCATATTTCACACACACACACACACACTGAGTTGGGAAACTGGTCCCATATCCCTAGTCGGACCCGGTATACCAAACGGATAAGGAGCTGCCAACCAAGGTCCGGACCGGGCGGGTATCCCCCTTGTTGTAGACCCGATTTTCGGGGCTTCAACAACATCCTACACAGTTCTGGGATCATGATCAGTAATAGATAAAGAAAAATTTGAACAGAAATCAGATAGACTATACCTTTTTGGCTGCCTTGTTTCTCGAACTGATCTTCTCACACTCAGAGTTTGTGGCTCTTCATCTTTTGATTCCTCCTCTGTTTTAGAGTCTGATTATTCCTCCCTAAGCTAAAACTCTACCTTGTGAGGTTCCTTTGGTTGGTCTTTATGTTTAATAACATCTTTTACCCCTCTAAACACCACATCTCAGCTGTACACAACCTTCCTTCTTACTGGGTTCCAAATCTTATAACCCTTTAAACCACCCTTATACCCAATAAAGATGCACTTTTTAGATTTACTGCTCAACTTGGTTCGTTTTTCCTTTGGAACATGTACATATACATCACATCCAAATACCCTCAGATGTGAAAGAGAGGGTTTCTTACCAGTCCATACCTCTTGTGGAGTCTTATTCTCCAACGCTGATGAAGGTGATTTGTTGACCAGGTAACATGCTGTCTCCACCGTCTCTGCCTAGAATTCCTATCCTAACCTGGCACCACTGAGCATGCTTCTTTCACCTTTCCATCAATGTCTTGTTCATTCTTTCTGCAACTCCATTTTTTCTCAGGTGTGTATGGAGTAGTCTTTTGTCGTTCTATACCACACTTCTTACAAAATTCTTCAAATTCCTTACTGCAAAACTCTCCACTGTTATCTGTACTCAACACCTTTATTTTCTTCTCTATCTGGTTTTCCACCAGAGCCTCAAATTATTTAAACCTGTCAAAGACTTCAGATTTCTTCTTAAGGAAATATATCCATGTATTACTTGAGAATTCATCTATAAATGATACATAGTACATAGACTTACCCTGTGATAGAACCTTCACAAGTCCAAACACATCATTGTGCACAAGTTCTAATATCTATTTCGCCCTCTTACCACCATAGGGAAAACTCACCTGATTCTTCTTCCCATATACAAAATTGTCATAGAAATAAAAATATAGAGCTATTACTCATACCTTCTACCATGAAGTATTAGAAGGCCCTTATCTCCAACATGTCCAAGCCTTTGATGCCACAACATGGTCTTCTTTCCAGAGTCTACTAGATTTTCTACTCCACTTTCAAGAACCACAGAGCTATTGCACCCATCAACAATAGTGCTTCCTTGCAGCTTGTACAGAGTTCCAATCCGAACTCCCCACAACTGAGTGCGCAGACCCCTACAATTGATTTCACAGGGAAGTCTTGAGTCTGTAAGTAGAACTGAAGTATTAATAAAGAGATTATTCTGAAAATTGTTGTGTTTTGTCTATTTATATCTATTATGAATGAATACAATTTCATGTTTGTGATGAATAATGGGTTTATGAAATAATACTATATTGATGCATGACTTTACATTATTTATATTATTATATAAACGCAAGTAATAGTAACTATTTACGCAAAGAATATCTTGTTGCATGCTAAAGTTATCAAACACTTAAGGCGATCAAACGGGCTTAGGAGTAAACACAATGGTGCGTAAGGGGTTGATTCACCTATTTAGGGTTTGTGAAAGACAGTTGTGGACCTTCGTCGAGGTGTAAAGGTTGGTTAATTGAAGTTATATTGATAAGTCCCAAAGGATTATCGATTTGCACGAAGGTAGGTTTAGGACGTAAAACGACATTACACTAATCTCTGGGTGTGGAAACTTGGTTCCAACATCCCCCCATACTGCTTTGAGTGAGACTTCAGTCCGCGCTCAGCAGATTGATGCCAAAAGGGCCAGTAGTGTACGGATTTGTTTGGCAAAACTAACTATGAACATGGGTCAGGATCCACTAAGCCAACAAATGGTTTCGTTGCTCGGACATGGATCTGCATAAAGAGACCTGTGATGTTGCATCACTCGAATCCAACTAAGAAGGAAATTGAGGAGTGGTTGGATACAAAGATCCATGAATTGATGGTGCAAGAAAATAGAAATCCACGATTGATGAAAGAATAGTGGTTGGACAATTATCTGTACATAGAGATACACAAAATTTTCTTATGTTCCTTCCCGATCGAACTATACGATTGGATCGCTAAATTGGCAGGTGACCAAGGAAGGTGGAGGCTCAACAGTCCAATAGTGTGGACCCTAGAGTCAGTGCAGAGATTGGAAGTGTCTGAAGATAAGATCGCACATGTTATCGATCACTGGCTTGATCGTGTCATCAGAGGATTTGTGACAGAATTCGCAGTCAATACCTTGGTCAGCTACAATGAAGCAAAGTGGCGCTTCTTCAAGGGACCACGAGGTAAGTATTTGAGACGTTTGAATACTTGGATTAAGATGCTCTTGTGTGAAAAACAGGTTATGCCATTACCTTAATTTTTGGAACTAAGCGAAGTGGAAATCTCTTCAGGGATAGAGGAAGAACATGTGCTGAATATAGCCTGCTGATTGAACCTCCTCTAAGTCATGACGAAGGAGCAACACAGGCTTCACTACAGAGCGTTGTCTAGTTAATAAGGCATGGGTTCCTGTGAATAATCCATCCATCCACCCACACCACCTCCACCTTCACCTCCACAACATACACCTTTGCCACCACCACCACCTTTGCCAATGTTCAATATGTCGAATACAATGAAGTTTCCCGTCTTCAATGGCTTGTGAAATGAGAACCTAGAATAGTTTTGGTTTGTTGCAAAGGCTGTATGGACAACCCATAATATTACAAATGATCAGATGAAGAAAGCAATGTTGGTTACTTCTTTACAGGATCGCGCGCTAATGTGGTACATTAAGTACTGCACTGATAACTCGACGGCTCCGTTGGAAGACATTCAGACTATGCTGAATAAGGAATTTAGTAGGCCCAAGTCTAAATGACAGTCAGTCGTTGGATTCAAGGAAATGATGATGAGGCCTAGTGAAACACCCTGGGAGTTGGATTAGAGATTTAAATGCTAGATCCGCGAAGCTAACATGAATCTTACAGATGGGTAGCACTGTGAATGGTTTGTGGCTTCGCTCTTGCCTCACTTAAGAGTTGCTTTACCATAGCAAAATATTGGGACCTAGGTGGAGGCCCTAGAAATTGAGATGAGACTGCATGAAACACTGATTTAGGATGCTGCTTTGAGAGTGCAGTGGATTCACATGGAGTTTCAAAGTCTTTGCCTAGAGGTTCAAATTCTGAAGAATGATAGAGCAGCTTGTCCAAAGGCGCTCAAAGAAGTCTAGTGCTTAAAGTGTAAGAGCCAGGGGAATGATAAAGATTACTTCCCTGTCTTTGTGAATTATGTTGCAGGAGGAGGGTCGATGCCTCTGAGGCCAGAAACTCAAGCAAGGCTGAGTACGAGGCCCACACCATGGCATGATATCTATCGGATAGTTGGAAAACATGTAACAAACAACTATCACTTGCTGCAGAAATTTGTACAGACACTGCAACAACTCTTCTGCAAATTTTGTAAATCGGTGGGTCACGATGAGAATAACTTCTGTAGCTATGAGCGAATGATGGAAAGAACGTTCGAATATCGAATGAAGACATAAAATTTGCCTTTGGATCAAGGCGCTAGGGGAGTGTGTGGAGGATATTAGGGGCATGGACGGGGCCGAGGAGGAGGAGGACCTGCGAGAGGTCGAGGACAAGTCATTTGTTACAATTGTCAAGTGCCAAGACACTACTCACAGGAGTGTACAAGCCCGATTCGCCTATCGTTATGATATTGTACTCAATTTGACCACATGATAGAATACTACCCTATATTGATAGCTAAAATGCAGGAGAAGAGGGCACATCCTCGAAAGCCTACCTAGAACCTACAAATGATGAGGGATGAACCCTGCGAAGAAGATCCTAATGTAAATATCGTCCTGCGAAGTGGAATGATGACTGGCGAGGATAAAGGAAAGCGACCGGAAGAAGGTGAATGGATTTGCAAGGCTCCAAAAAAAGAGGTTGGGTTGATTTACATCGCGTGAAAGAAACGTTCATGGAAGCAAAGAAAAGCTTCGCTAAGGCCTCTACCTCAGGAAGTAAGGATCAGTTGTCTGAAGAAATGAACCCCTCCATGCTTACCACATTCTTGGAGACATGTATGAAGATATTTTTCTATAGAAAGGCCATGAAAGGATTATAGGAGTTGATCAATAAATGTGTTAGTAAAGAAAATTCTCCTAAGGGACCTCGCGTAGTTAGAAAAATTGGTAAGCATAACGCAAGAACTAGGCGTGAGATGGGGCTCGCCGCACAAATAGGAGAATATGAAATGGACCAAGTTATTCTAGATCATGGGTTGGATGCGAATGTTTTGCCTAAATAGACATGGGAAATAATGGGGAGACCTGCGTTGCAGTGGTCTCCGATTCATTGAGGATGGAAAATCAATAGAAGATTATCCCCATGGGAAGATTGCAGGGAGTGACATTAGATATTGAAGGTGCGAGTACATTGGTTGATTTCGAAGTGATAGAGATTGTCGATGACAATAATCCCTACTCCACGCTCCTTGGGATTGATTGGGCTATTGCCATGAATGGGGTGATCAATTTAAAGAAGCATACACTTTCATTTGAGAGGAAATCGATTAGTGTAGTAGTACCTTTGGACCTTGCAGAACGACTGCACTATACTGAACCAGTCCACGATTACGAAAATGATGATGATTTGGACCAAATCTACAAAATAACAGTGCAAGAGCAAGATTGGGCAAATCCAATAGTAGATGGAATCATTGCATGGTACCATGAAAGTTCTTGTACATCAGATTCAGATGATGAGTTGGAACACTATCAGAATAGGTTCCATCAAGTATCTACACTGCGCTGTGACATGATGACTAAATCATTGCACTGTGTATTGTCGGATGTAAGGAGTTTGCCTTATTATTATGGTGTAACTAACATAGATAAACTTTTGAATGTCTTTCAAAGGGAAGTGCCTCAGGAGCATTGCTTCCAAGCCTTGGATTTGGCGTTGCGCGCTACACCTGCAAGATGGTGGGGTACGCACAAAGACAATTTTGATGGATGGTGTGAATACAAGAGAATGATGAGGTTGCAGTTTGGTCACCCAAAAGTTTGAAGGACAGAGAAATATGATGGAAGAAGTGATCTGAATGATCATTTAGAAAAATGGATTGACGTTTATGGAGCGGAGACAAAATCTGAGTGGGTACATTTCACTTTGTATGTAATACCGATGAATTGGTACTTGGAAATAGAGCTTTGCCACGACACTGACAAATGGGATATTTTTATACAAGGATTTTTGATGACATTCATCTTTGAGGATGGATTCAAATGCATCGACGAAGCATTGCAGGAGGCCATGGAAGTGATCTCGAGAATACTGTAGGATCCCTTGGATTTGATTCAACCAAATTGGACCACCCAGTTGCGCCACGTGGTGGAGTGATGCAATATGACTGTTGAAGAAGAAGACGAGGATCCAAGGAACATTAACATCCCAGAGGCAGAAGGTCATTGTGAAGTTGAGGGACCACAAATGGATAATCTAGATATCACAGTGCCACTAAAGACTAGACAGGTGAATATTGGCACAAAAGAGGAGCCGAATTTTGTGAAGATAGGGGGCTATTGGGATGACGCCATAGTAGATAAGGTTGTTGAGTTGCTCCGCGAGTATCCGGATTTGTTCCCTACAAATTTTTTAGACTTGAAAGGAATAATAGGGGACTTAAGATTACTTTAAAACTAGATGCAAAGCCTATTAAGTAGAGGCCATATCGCCTTAATCCAAAGAAAAAGGAAATGGTCTGCCTAGAGTTGGACAAGATGCTTGGAGCAGGTATTATTGAACCAGTGGAAGAATATGATTGGGTAAGTCCAATGGTAGTTCAGGAAAAGAAGCAAAAGGATGAAATTAGAATTTACGTAGACCTTAGGAAGCTCAATGATTCCTACATTCATGATCCTTTCCCAACTCTGTTCACAGATGAAGTATTGTATAATGTTGGTGGGTAGGAAACATATTCATTTACTGATGGGTTCTCTGGGTACCATCAGATAAATATCGCACGAGAAGATAGGAGTAAGATGACCTTCATGACTAAGTGGGGATGCTTTTACTATACAACAATGCATTTTGGGCTCAAAAGTGCACCGACAATCTTCTCGCATGTAGTCATCGCGACCTTCAAAGAGTTCATTCACAAATTTTTGGAGGTATATTTTGATGATTTGACAGTATTTGTACTAGTAAAGTTCCATGTCGCTAGTTTGTGCTTGATGCTCAATACATGCCGAAGGTATTAGATCACTCTGAAATTGAAGAAATGTTTGTTCTACGTCCCTTTTAGAATCTTGTTGGGTCATGTGGTATGCAGACAAGGATTAATGGTGGACCCTGCTAAGATCGTGGTCATAATTATTTTGGAAGCGTGAAGGAGTTTTAAACAACTGCGTGCAACACCGGGTCATACTAGATACTATTGAAAGTTCATCAAGAATTATGCTCAGGTTACCACGCCGATGGAAAAACTATTGAAGAAGGATGATACATTCTATTGGGATGAAGAATGTCAGCGAAGTCTAAATTTATTGAAGGAGAAGATGGTCACCATGCTGATCCTAGTCTTGCTAGATTGGAAGAAGGAGTTTCATGTGCATGTGGATGCTTCATGCATTATGTTGGGGGTAGTGCTGATATAGGCTGGTGAACGAGAATTGGATCACCCCATAGTGTTTTCAAGAAGGAAGTTGTCTAAGGCTAAAAATAATTATTTGATGACAGAGCATGAAGGGTTGGCTATGGTTTACATGCTCCAGAAGTTCAGACATTACCTGCCAGGTGGACACTTTAAGATGTAAACAGACCATTCTGCACTAAAGTACCTAGTTAAAAAACTTGTGTTTGGGGGGAAATATGCAAATGGATGTTGTTGTTTCAGGAGTATGATTTCGAAGTAATTGTGAATCCAGGGCGATTGAATGTAGGGCCAGGCCATCTGTCATGCGTTCACACAGGAAAGGAGCCTTCTAATTTGGAGGAAGGACTGCTTGACGCATAGCTCTTTGCGATGCGCATAGTAGACAATCACTTCGGAGACATTATCCACTTGTTGTCTACACGAATGGCTCCAGAAGGATACACTAGTCAACAGAAGAAGGAATTGGTGATGCGCATGGAATACTTTTCTATTATATAAGGCCATTTGTATAAGATGGGCTCAGATGAGATACTGCAATGCTATGTTCCTGATTTTGAATAAAACAGTATCCTAGCTGAAGGTCATGGAGGCATTTTGGGAGGCCATTATGCAGGAAAAGCAACAATGTAGAACATTTTATGTGCTAGGTTATGGTGTCCAACATTGCATAAAGATTCCAAAGAATATCGTGGGTCATGTGATGCATGTAAGAGAACCAACATGCCATCACGGAGGGATGAGATGCCTTTGAATCCGTAGGTATCATTGTAGCCATTTGAGAAATGGGCAATTGATTTTGTAGGACCGATTCAACCTCTAGGCAAGAAGACAGCTGCCCAGTATATCATCACCGCGATCGAGTATTTTTTAGAAAATTATATATTACAGAGCAATGGAACACATAAAATATTGCAGAAATATAAACATAGAAAATGCATAAAACAAGAGAGACACAGATATACATGGTTCACCCAGTTTGGGCTACATCCACGGTGAAACAACCAATCCTTCCTTTTATATTATCCAGCAAACTGAGGAGATACAACCTACAACATATCCGTTGTAACACCCTCTTCTCTCTCATTCTCCTCTCTTTTCATCACTCCGAATATAGATATATATAGACGTAATACAATTCCCTCATATATATTGAGGGGTTACCTTCTACGACAAAAAACCCTAAATTAAACATAACTTCTTTTGTCAGATCATCCACCTAATGAACAACCCAGATTGACTAGAAATTACTAGACTTTTACAAGACAATTTTACAACCCCTGCTGGGGGATCGCTGGCCCCCGGACCCCCCAAGCGGGGGGGATCGGCCCCCCTGAACCCTCGTGGGGGGCGACAAGTCCTCCTTGCAATCCCCTGCATGGAGGGGTGTACAGTCTTCCTGGGATATACATCCAGCTGAGACCTTTGAATACAGAAGATAATTACGCTCCACACCCAACAATCTCCCACTTGGAGACTGATTATAGCAACTCCACCGCTGTTTCATTTGCTAGACAATGGCTCCACTTTGGACCTAGTTGTTTCTCATCTTCTTCATCATACTTGAAGACCAACTAAAACTAAGCAGATTCTCAGTTTCTCCCTGGTTACAACTTTTGTTAGCATATCTGCAGGATTCTAGCTAGTGTGTATCTTTTCCAGCTTCAACTGTCCACTTTCCAATGCTGACCATATGAAATGGTACTTGAGTTGTATATGCTTAGTCTTGGAATGAAATACAGATTTCTTTGCAAGATGTATGGCACTCTGGTTGTCACTGTATAACCTATTTAACTCCTGCTTCTTACCCAATTCATCCAAAAACCGTTATAACCAAAAAATTTCTTTGCTAGACTCTGTAGCAGCAACATACTCTGCTTCTGTTATTGAAAGTGCAACAAAAATTTGGATTTTTGAAACCTAACTGACAGCTATTCCACCTACAGTAAATACATATCTTTTAGTGCTCCTCCTATTATCTCTATCACCTGCCATATCTGCATCAACATATCCCTGTAGAGTAATGTTTGAACCACCAAAACATAATGCTTGATTTGTGGTACCTCTCAAATACCTGAGAATCCACTTCACCGCCATCCAATTTTTTTTTCCTTGATTGTTCATGTACCTACTTACAACTCCCACTGTATGTGCAATATCAGGCCTTGTGCAGACCATTGCATACATTAAGCTTCCAACTGCTGATGCATATGGAACTTTAGACATATGAGCCATTTCTTCCTGAGCCTTGGGACACGCCTCCTTACTTAATTTGAAATGGCTAGCCAAATATATACCAACTAGTTTTGTATTCTAAATATTAAACCTTTTCAACACCTTTTCTATGTACTCACTTTGAGACAATGTTCATTTGCGATTCTTCCTATCTTTAGTTATTCTCATACCAAAGGATTTGTTTTGCAGCACCCAAATCTTTCATTGCAAATGAGTTTCAATTTTCTTTTGAGCGCATTTATTTCCTGCATGTTAGACCCTGCAACAAGCATGTCATCTACACACAATAACAATATAATATAGCTGCCATCATTTTGCTTTTTCAGATAAACACAATGATCAGAGTGACATCTAGTATAACCTTGTTCAGACATAAACTTGTCAAATTTAAGATACCACTACCTTGGAGCCTGTTTTAAGCCATACAAGCTCTTCTTCAACCTGCACACTAGTTTCTCCTTCCCTTTTATCTCATATCCTTGTGGTTGCTGCATATATATCTCTTCCTCCAAATCCCCATGGAGAAATGTTGTCTTTACATCTAACTACTCTAGATGCAAACCTTCAGCTGCTACTAGACATACAATAGTTATGATTGAAGTCATTTTAACAACAGAAGAAAATATCTCATCCTAGTCTATGCCATTTTTCTTTGCAAATCCTTTCACGACAAGTCTAGCTTTATACCTTTTTCAACCTCCATCTTCTTCCTTGAACTTCTAAACCCATTTATTTTGCAATGTTGTCTTACCTGCAGGAAACTTGAATAATTCCCAAGTTTGGTTATGTTCTAAGGAATCCATCTCTTCTTTCATGGCTTGCTCCCACTTCTTCTTGGTTTCTATCTATACTGCTTCTTCATAACATTCTGGTTCACCAGAATCAGTCAACAATACATAATATAATGAAGGAGAGTATCATTGAGGGGGTCTACTTATCTTGGTAGATCTTCTAACACCACTTTCAGGTGTTTAAGGTGATTGTTTTTGTTGTGGTTGTTGTTCTGGCTGTTGATCATTATGTTTTTCAGGTGCCATCACTTTTCCTGTGATCTTTTCAAGCAATGTGTATTCTTTGTTTTCTTTTCCTCCACCTAATCCTTATACAAAACATTTTCATTGAATATGACATCCCTTCTCCTAATGATTTTGTGTTTTTCATAATCATAAAAGTGATAGCCAAAATCATTAAGACCATATCCAATAAAGGTACATTTCTTTGATTTTTCCTCAAGCTTTGATCTATTTTCTTTATTAATGTGGATAAAGGATTCACAACCAAAAGTTTTTAAAAAAGAGTAGTTTACCTTTTTACCTATCCATGCCTCCTCTTGATCTGAAAATGGGGCTCTGAGGCTTCTTGTCTAACTTACAAGAACCTCTCCCACTTCCAAAGCTTTAAAATTTCCCAAGTCTTAATGATTAACCAATGCGGGATTAAGACATGCTTAGAAATATGGGTGTATGCTTGTATTTGTTTTCAGCTGATTATTTACTTTAAAATCTGTTGTTTGTGCTGATATGGGAAGATAATTAAACTAATATACAAATGCATAAAACAGTAGTTAAAGTAGCAATAAGAACAAACAAATAACACAATAGTATAATATGGAGTTGACCCTGATATATTGGGCTACGTCTCCTTGAGCTCTAATCAACTCAATTAGGCTCTCTGAGATTATGGCAATATTTATTTTACAAGTGCCTACACTTAACTCCAATTTTTGACACAGGAACATTGGGCTCAAAACACCATCTTATCCCATGGCTCTTGGAGCTCTTCGGCTTTCTAGCTTTGGCTCTTGCTCTGGCTATGGCTCTAACTCTCGCTCTGGATATGTGGCTTGGGCTCTGGTTCTGGCTCTCAGCTCTCACTTCTGGTGCTCACTCTAGCTCTTGGCTCTGGCTCTAACTCTTGCTCTGGCTGTGGCTCTGACTCTGAGGGCTCTGGCTCTGTGGCTCGGGCTCTGGTTCTGGCTCTCAGATCTTACTTCTCTAAGCTTTTTCTCTCAGCCTTTACATGCCTTTGTGAATCGCTCAACCTCTAAGCAACTCCAACAACAATATATGTTGTTGTCAATTGATCTCTCTAGATTTTAATTCAACCTCCGAGTGACTCCAAAGACTCTCTGTGCATTCAGTGTTTTTTCGCTGTTCTCCCTGCAATCTTTGATTGCTCTGCCTATTATAGTGAGCTCAGCTTTGGTTTCCCTACTTCTAGGTCTACTTACTGCTTCCTTAGGTTGTTCTCTTTTTCTCTTCCTTTTACTCTCTATCTATTTGTGGCTTAACGCCAATCCATCTCATGACTGTTTGCTTCCTCTCCTAACTCTTCGGATCACTTGCCTGTGTCCACTAGAATTCCCTGCTCTGCATCATCATCACTATAGCGCTTCACAGAGTGGTGGCAACTTGTATCCTCACAAGGTGAGCTATCTCTTCCTCAAGCAGTTCGTTACTTCGGTTTCTCTGTGAAATGATTCATCTGCCAACTCAGCGGTCCAATTAGACTTCAACCTTTATGCGCTGAAGCTTATTTTCTCTGTCAAATCTAGTTTCCCATTGAGCACAATCTCTGCCATTAGATCTGGGGCCTCCAGATCTTAGTATTATCTCTCTTATCATGTGGTTGACTTACTCAGATGTTAGACCACGATGAGAGGGGTTTTCTTTCTCATCCGCCAGACATGCGTCAATTGCCATATAGAATCGCTGGGTCCTCTGACAAACCCGCTTGCTGGCCGAAATGCCTCCAATATTCTGCCTGTTTTTTAGCATGGTTTTGGAGTGCGAGACCCGCCTGTCATTTCAGTGCTTTTCCCATGGTTTCTTGGATTTCCATGTGATCGAGCACTTGGGACTTTACCATTTCGAGGGGTTTTGCCTAGAGATGTGCGATTTGTGTTAATCACGCATCAGAAACAGCCTCCGTTTTCTAATCCAAACCTCCTAACTACCATTTTCATGCCATGCACAGTCCCCATGGGCCAACGGTCAATGTTCTTTGACCGAAGGTCCTCGTTTCTCTATGCTGGCTACAAATTTTCGTTGTTCAGAGGTTATTTCTGATATGCTTCGAAATCTGTAAGACTTTAAACTTTAGTATGAGCTTTTACAATGTTCAGGTAGCTTTAAGAGAGTTTAAGGATCAAATTTCAGATCACGCCTTCTCACTAAAAGAACTTTTGGTCCACCAAAATACTGATATATTGATCTGAGTAGTAAATTAGAGTAACAACACCTTGTTCTTTCAGCCTCCCTACACTTTCCTTTGCATAGTTCCTTTGAGCCAAAATCTTTAACCACTTCCCTTCTTGGATGGGTTGGCCGTTTTGGGAAGAACTGGTTTCCTCCTTGACTTCATGCAGAAATTCTGCTATGAAGTTTACAGAAGGTAGTTTGAACTTATTTGCCTTGATCCTTGATGCAAGGTGGCTCAAACAAATGTGAAGTACATCTTCTCCACAAAAAATTCATTTCTACCTGTTTGAAAAGTTGCCAACAACAACTGTTAACAACAACAGGCATACAGACAACAACTGCATGGACTAACTTCTGCTTCAACAAAGAACAAAATTTCACATATTGTGAACCCCTCCATGTCTTATATCTCCATACAAATGATTGATTAGATAACAAGCCATTAAAACATGCCTTTACAACAAATGACCCCTCAAGTCAAGCACATAGGAAAAAGACCTTTAGGACTCTTTTCCAAAAGGTGAAACACTTCATCGTTGTCTCTATTTTAGAAGCTAAATTAACTTCTTGCAAGCCAACATCACATGCATCTAATGCTCGTGCATGCATTCCATCTTTCAAATTTCGCTTAAGTACATTGTATTTTTGAAGTTGAAATGAACATACTACTGTAACAATAAAGTGAGTTTCCTACTCAACTTCTTTCTATTTACCATTTGGTAAGATCCTGCAACTTGCATTTTATTCCACAAAGAAATGCAAACAGATGCATCACTAGACATGCAACCTTAATTGGATAAGAATTCTAACCATTTCTTACCAATCCATTTCAAAGGTCCCTCCTTTCCTTGCACATTAGCATCAATATGTGAACCATCCTGAAACACATCAACCATGGAATCTTTTTCCCTACCATTTTCTTTTTCCAACTTCTCCTTCAACTTTGGTTGAAGTAGTGCTGGATTTAAATCCAACACCTTTCGGCAAGATGCCCTTGCTTATCGCGGTAAGTGCAACACACGTGCATCCTTTTGACAACGTGATTTGCCTTGTCCTGTGGACCTTTGGCTGCTTGCTTCTTTTCCTTGAAAATTTTCCTATATGTGGCCTTCCTCTTCCAACATCTAAAGACATAATGGTTATCCAAACCATAAAAGGAACATGCAATTCTTTTTCCATGCTCTACAAAATCAAAAGGAATGTGTTTAGAACCAGATTTATACCTCCCTCTTTCACCTTTATTTCCTTCATGAGGAGGTGAAGAAAATGAAGGAGTGGATCCCTTTGGAACACCATCACTTTCTTCAAGGATGTCAGAGTTTCCACAAGTCTCTGGTTCAAGTGTGTACTTCTGAACACCTACATCATGTGAATGATTCTTCGAGCTATTGCATTCCTCCTTAATACAATCTTCACACTTCTGAGGTAAAGGGCCTACAATGAAACTCCTTTTCAGAATTGTTTCAACAGTCTTCATGGCAGCTTTGGAATTCTATCCATAACACTGTCCATAGCCAAGACCCAAATACTTAGGCCTTTACTCAACCATTATTGGCTCGACAATACCTTGTGCATGTTTGCCCAATCCTTTTCCTTCATAGCCCATCTTGGAGATTAGCTTGGAACCTATGCCTCTAATATGTTTTTCAAAAGAACGAATATAAGCATTCTTAGAATAATTTGAAGACAAATAGGAAAGGTTTACCTCTTCTTCAAGCTGATACTTGGCCAAAGTTTCTTTTGCAACAAAGAGTTGTGACTGCAACTCATGCATCCTTTTCAAGTTCATATTTTCAATATGATGTTGCCTCTCCATTTCCTGCAATTTGTCAGAAAGAATCTGCTTCTCTTCTTCCGTGGAATTCAGCTGCTCTCTAAGTATGCTTCTTTTCCTTCCATCCTCATACATTTCTCTCACTATATCCATCATGGTGGACAATTCTTTCTTCATGTCTCCATTAAAGGAACTTCGCGAGCAAGAAGAATTTGAGAACTCACCTTTAGAAGTTGTCATTTTCAAAATGCATAAAAGAACTTCAAACAAGATTATTAAAGAGCTTACTCAGTAATATGGACATCGATTCAAAATATGCAGTAATATGCCAATACATCTGATACATTTAGCTGGAGAAAGGATTCATTATGGTACAAATAACATTTATATCTTTGTAAGAATTCATAACTCAAATAAAATATACTTTTGGAATTGCGCACCTACCCCTTACAAGGGCACTCAAGATTTTAAAACTTATCACAGGATCAAGGAGTTTTTCTGGGAAGGCCTTAAATATGATATTCAGAATTTTATGGTGGGATGTTTGGCTTTGCAACAAAATAAAGTTGAGACAATTAAGACCCTAGGTCTATTACAACCTTCATCCACTCCAACTCAGTGTTGGGAGGAGGTCGTAATGGATGTTATTATAGTTTTAGCAAATTCGGAAGGAAAGCATGTCATCATGGCTGTAGTTGATAGACTTACCAAGTATGAAAGATTTTGGGCATTATCTCATCCTTTTATATCCAGTACAATTTTTACTACATGTCTGGAAACAATTCAAAAGCTACATGGATACGTAAAGATTATTGTAAGTGGAAGATATCCCATTTTCATTGGAAATTTAAGACATAATTATTTTCCTTTCTTGGTATTCAATTAGCTCATAGCTCATCTTATAATCCTGAATTTGATGGGAAAACTGAGATAGTGAAAAAATGTTTGGAAGGATATATTCATTGTTTTATATTGGATAAACAAACACATTTGGTCAAGTGGTTACCTTTGGCTGAATGGTGGTATAACACTTCCTTCCATGGATATCACCCACCCCCCATCACATCATCTTTCAGAGAAATTTCTAAGGTTAAATCATTGGAATATCACATCTAGAATGAACAACAAGTTTTGTAACTCCTAAAGGATAACATCACTTTGGCGTAGAATTGAATGAAACAACAAGTAGATCAACATCACAGTGAAAGAATTTTTGACGCAGGCAATTGCATATTTCTAAGGTTACAAACATACAAACAAATGTCCCTCAAGAAGGATAAGAAGAGTAATAAATTATCACCCAATTATTATGGTCCTTAAAAGGTGTTGCAAATATTGGTACTATGGCATAAAAATTCAAGCTTTCTACATCTTTTCAAGAACACCTAGTTTTCTACGTTTCATGCTTAATGAAGGTTATCGGTGAAAAACTCCTAGTTCAAACAATATTTCAAGAATATTACAAAGAAGGAAAAATCAAATTGGAGCTTGAAGTGATCATAGAAACAAGAACACAACAACTACAAAATCTATCATTTTCAGAGTATCTCATTAAGTGGTATAACTTACCCACTTAGGATTCCACATGAGAGGATGAGAATTTTATACATAAGCATCCATAAATCCTCAAGCATTGAGTAAAACACTTTTTTTGAAGAAGAGGGGCATGTTAGGTCCCTATAATAATAGTCCAGTCCCCTTATTAGTCCTATTAATGTATCCCCTATATTGTTAGTTTTGTGTCCCATAGAAGCCACTATTGTTATTGTTGTGCCCTTACATTATTATTATTGTTATGTAGGATATGATTATATTGTGACCCCTTAGAATCCTATATATAGAAAGTAGTTATTTTTATTTGTATCATCCAATAATTATTTATTTATGTAATGTAAAGGAGGCTTCCCCCTCGAAGAGGATGATTTTTAAGTTGTTGATCTATCCTTTCTTCTACTTTGTGAGATGGTTACATAGCAAAGTTTCTTATATTGACACTTCAACCACTATTGGGCCCTACTAATGTTACCCCTTTTAACACCCTATCCTACCATTTTCACCATAGCCTATCCAACTTTATGCTTTTTGACACTGTGAAATCACTCTACACTTGGTAAATTGTGTTATTTTATAGTGGAGCTAAGAATCACTAATAATGATTGTTTTCATATATCTTTGGTTACTTTAAGTAGGTGTTAAATGAATTTATATTTCTTGACTTATTAATTAACTTATTTATAGATGGGATTCTTAAAATAAGGGAAGACACTTGATTACATGGATTTGTCATCAAAGGTCTAGCACCCAGCTCAATGAATACATCAAGCAAAAATTTTATAGCATCCATTTTGTACTTATTCTGATACTCAATTCGATACTCTATTCCAAGTTCGGCACCAGTCAACTAGTCAACTATTGACATCCCAAAGATAGCTTCTCTTGATCATGAGCGTGGTGTTAGTTTTCTTAATCGAAAGATAGTGCCACAAATGGAACAGTTCAGATACAATGCAGATGAAGTAATCCCGGGGGGGTTAGCTTATCTTAAATTAGTCTAGCTCATATATATATTTACTTTCATCGGTCATTTTGCTGTAACCATTTTTCATGTCTTAATTCTTTAAAAAGGCATGGTGTTTTTATGAAAGGTTAGGCATGTAAAATGAACCATTGGTGAGAAAAATGGGACTAAACATAATTTAACTCTATTTTGTTTAAGATTAAACTCTTTGACTCATGTTCTATTAAAGGTTTTAATATAATCATTTCAGGTTTGATATATATTCGTGAACTTATGTCTTCTTGATCTGCAAGTTATTGAGCTAATTTACACTTGTTCCAAGTTGTTGCAATGGCCCACCAGAAATATCAAACACATTCTGTAACACTTTTGGTGAAGTAGAAGGTGTGTTTTGAATTCATTTAGCAGAAATGTACTTGAGTACTTATTTCCTTTGATTGGTAATTTGTAGAATTTTAATATTGAGAATCGTACTTAAATTTCATTTGAAATCTCTCTATCTATAAGTTATGATACATAGTTATATGTTTATTGAGTTTTTTTGTGAGTTTGTGAATCATTCGCATAGGTATTTTTTGCAACTATTGACTTCTTTGGTTGATCTCGAGATTTTGTAGGTATTCAAGAAGTAGGCTTCAGTTCGGGACATATTTCTCAGGAATAAGTTCTTGCAATTTTAGGTTGAATCATCTATTCTGAATGAAGGGACTTGATCATATGTAGATCTTGGTACTTTGGAAAGAAACCCTTGTAGTTGTTGTTTAGTTTGAATTCTTGTTAGGATTGATTAGGAACAATGTTCTATTCATTTTTCTAGGAACATTGTGTGTTAACATTTGTAAAACAACGTGCCATTTAAAGTGTGTTCATTATTTGATGAAGTAATATGTCATTTATTTGATTTCATAGTTAATATTGGGTTAGATTTATTGATTTATAACTTGTAATTGTTTTTCTTACATTCTTAGATAGTTAGAAAATTGTGTGTTGTTTAATTACTAAGTTAATTTTGAATTGGAAAGCCATGTGTTATTTGTTTAAATCTTAGTTAATTTTGAATAGATTTGTTGAATAGGAAGTAGTGTGAACTATTTTTCAGGACATTTTTTATTTTACTTTTGGTTTCTAGCAGCCTTGGGTTAGTTTCGTATAATTATTTCTAAATACCATGAATTGTTAAATTTACTTAAGAACGTGGTTTGTGACAATTTCTATTTTTATTTCTGGAAGAGTCTTTAGCTAGCTGCACCATAATTGAGGATAAATTAGTAATTTGGATTGTAGGGTGTAATAAGTTTCTTAATTAATAATTTGCATTGTATAGTGTAATAGGTTCCTTCACTTTAGAAAATTTTGGTGTGACCATTTTAAATTAGGAGCAAAGTTTGGTTATTCTACACTTAAATTCATACTAAGTCAGCATAGGGTAAATGTAGATCTAAAATTTAATTCCTTGTAACTCAAAACTTATGAAATCCAGTTGATAATTCTAAATTTAGGGAATCCAATGACATATAAAAACCCTAACACCCACGGAAAAAGTATTACCACTCACTATGACGACATGGTGTAGTGGTCCTACTGCCACTATAGGAATTGGCCACTTCATGATGGCCTCCATATTGTTGGGATATATCTTCAATTATCCTTCACCTATAACATATATGGAATACACCAAAGAATAATTTATAAAAAATCACACTTCTTGATATTTTCTCGAAGCTCGTGCTTATTCAATGTCCCTAGCACGTACATGAAATATGATATGTGCTCATCCTAAGAATCATTGAATACAAGTACATTATCCAAACAAGTAATAACAAATGAATCAATTAAAAGGCACAATATATCATTCATTAATCTTGTGAACATAGTTGGTGCATTGCATATGGAAAATGGGATAATTAACCACTCATACAAATCCTATCTACTTTTAAAAGTGGTCTTCCAAGTATCTTCTTCTCCAACATGAACTTGGTGAATCCCTCACATTAGGTCCAAGTTAGTTAATGATTTTTCTTATTTCAATGGTCCCATTAATTATCTATCCTCGGGGGGTACCTACTCTTGAGCATAACATTTTTAGATTCCATGTAATTAATATAAATGCACCAAGCCTCATGCTTCTTTGGCATAGTTAGGATGGGTGACCCAAATGGTGAGGTAATTAGTCAAATGATGTCATGTTCCAACATCTCCCTAAATTTTTTATTCACTGTATCTACCTCTATAACAGACTTCCTATATAGTCTAATGTTTGGAAATGTAGAATTTCACAATAGTTGGATCTCATGCTCCACTTATTTCTTGGGTGGTATCTCTTTAGGCTGCTAGAACACACCCCTATATGCCCATATGAAATCTTCAAGTTTTTATTTATATTCCTATTCACACCCCTCCAAGGGTAATTTGGTCCTCATTGACTCATATGCAAATTTATTCTATCTTACAGATAGAAAAACATACTTCTTTCTATAAATGATCAATTTCTTGGCCTCATTGGACTTACTAGTAATATCTTTAACATGACCTTGTGTGCATTAATAATGAAATATTTTCTTTATTTGATGAGGTAGTATTGGTTGTCTCTACACACAAAAATAACATCCCAAATGTACTTGTAGAGACTACCAAATACAACTCGACATGCAACAAGTGGAATAACATCTACTTCTACTTCATCAATAAAATGAGCACTAATAACAATTTTAATTCTACACTATTCATTTACCTTTACATTGGCCTCCTTGTTTACCCATCCCAATGGATATGGGATAGGATGGTGATGAACCTCCAATCTCAATTTCTTGACCAACTATGCTACAATAAGATCTGCCTATGATTTGGAGTTGAAGAAAGCATCAATTTTTCCCCTCTTAACTTGTCTCTTTATATAGAATATTTCAGTCATCTCCTTCTCTTTCTATTATTGAAGATTACTTAGAGCCACCCCCTTTCTACTTTGGTGTGCAAACAATATTCTCATGCACATTTGAGATATTTTCCACTTGATTACTTCGCCCTATGGCCATGATATTTTTCTTCTTCCCATCATTCTTCTACTTCTATGGGTTGATATTTGGGTGTATTTTCAACACTTCTCTTTTCTACAACCATCAATATTAAATTTCTTTAAACTAGTATGATATGACTATTGTATTTTTATCGTTCACCCCAATCCATTTCTTCTTCCCTTCTTTCGAATCTTATTGGGGTTCCTTCTTTTTGAACCACTTGATTTCCTTTCTTTTGGCCTATGTTTTCCAAGTATTCTACCTATGCATAAGTCTCATCCACCATTTTATGGTTGAATAGAATCACTTGCTTACATAAATGTTTGTGTACACGACCTAAATACTTGTGGACCATGTCGAGTTTCTTGCAAGAGATACCTACCATTATTGTCATCTTCTTGAGTTATGCAATATACTATAGCACACTTTACCCTTGTATATGTGGAAGTAATGCTACCGAATCCATTGGTACTTTGCATACTTGATAGGTTAGAATAGGTACTTTATGATAATTTTGAAATTGCCCAAATTAATCATTCTAGGATCCACATCTAGACTCTGGGTTTATGTAAGTTTTTCCCACTAGATCAAGGCATGGCCCTCTAGTTTCAAAGTGGATTTTTTTTTCTTCTGTTCTTCCTTTATGTGATGAATACCTTGTCATGATCTTATTCTCGATATCATCTTGAAGATGAACCACAGGATGGTTCAAAACGCATCTACCAAACATTCAGGATGTGATTTATACCAAAAGTGTTTTCAAGTATTTAAGATATGGATCACATAAACCTAAATTTGAATAAACCTCTAATCCTGGAAACCAGTTATATAATTTTAAGGAATCAATCTCCCTTGATATGACGAGATGTTAACCTTTACTTCCATCTTGAGTGAGGTTTGTGAATGGTTCATGGAACTAAAATTCTATTTTTTTCTTCTTCAATTTTTCTCTTAGTATTTTTTTGTAGTTCTTATCCATCCCCTAATTTTCCCTCTAATGAAACCTTTGAGTTGGAAACTTCACATTCTCCAATTCCGAGCTGATTTTCTAAATCCACCATGAAAAGGTTCATATTCCATATAACATCTATGTGTTGATTAGTACATGTGACCTTGTTGGAGATTTCTTTGTGTAAACTAAAGTAGAACTTGCTCAACTTTTAACATATGTGAGCTAAAGGTTACAAGGATTTTATATTTAATCGTTAAATTTTGCATTAATGTTTATCTAGATTATAGTAACATGTTCTTTATTGAATTCTACACATTCTATTTATTGTGTGTTCTTGTTATTTTTTATGCATGTGCTTCAATGATTCTATATCTTACACGCTTAAAACACACACACACACACACATATATAAAGAGAGAGAGATTACATAAAAATTTATTGTAACACATGTGAATATAGATTTATCTATAATTAATATGGAAGTTTAGGTTTGTCAAAGACAATGTAATTTGTTTTAAACTACATCTTTAAAAATAACAACAATGTGGATATTGTTTATATGTGGTTGTCATTGATGGCAACCGAAGAAGCACCAGAGATGCCCCATCATTTATCCATAAAAATGACTTTGAAAATAATGTTTCTTTGAGTCAAAATAATCTTTGTTAGATTCCCCATATTAAGCCAATTCTGGTGGTATGTGGCATGTGACAATAACCTTCGCAGTTTGAGAGATATCCCTGTTTGAAGTTGATGACACTATAATGTGGGTAAAAACCCCAAAGGAGGATGATCTTGTAGATCCTATTTGGAAAAATCCAATGGTTAAGTGATAAGACTCCTCTCCAAAAGTTAAAATAATACATCTTGTGGCAAAAATAACTATTGTGAATATTTTATTTTAAAGTCAAAGGAATGAGTGGTTTTTTCCTTACAAATAGGCTAAAATTAAAAATGAAAAAGCCTGAAGTGGTTCGCATCTTCAAAAATTGAATTAAAATTTTGAAATCTATACATTCAAAACGAGAATTGGAATATCTCTTGAGCAACTACAAATTTCGTAAAGGAGGAATCGATCTCCCTCCTTACATATGAACAAAATGCTTATCTTTTGAAAAATATTCCTTAGAAATCTACTTCGACCCCTGTGGAGACAAAGAAGATCATACGAAGAGTTTTTGTTGAGTCTTGTTCTAGGATTCTAGGACCCATTGAGTGATTAATTGTAGGTAAATGTCTGTGAAAAGTATTCTTTCTTATTGGCCCTCATTAGGGTATCGATTTATGATGCTTGAATCTTAATGAAATATTGATTGGCTTCTCTTTCTGATACAATGAGGGTACAAGATAGTGAATAATTAAAACAAACTAAGATATATTGAAAATCTTATCTAATATCCATAGTTAAGAGATCTATTCTATGAAATTAAGAGGTCTACCTTTCATGGAAGTGAAGGAATGTACTAGTCTCTGAGGCATGGAAATTTGATTTAATATTAAAATTATGATCTAAAGTAGCTTTAACTATCCTTTATGTATCATCTCTAAGAACAAAAAAAACAAATTTGGCGTCTTAACCATTAGGAATCCTTCATTCTTTGAAATATTGTAGACTATTCTTTATAACAAAACTACTGAGGTTTCATGCTCTGTGTTGACATATACATATTGTGTCTCAATCCTTGATGCATCAAGACTAAACTTGCATAGTTGTATGAGGAATAAGACCCTAAATTTCCTGCCTACATTCTAAACATAGTGCCTCGATACATGTGCTGTCTTGGACACACTCCTATACATATAAGGCTTTGAAACTTTCAATTATGTGGTGAGAATGCCGATCAAGTAGCTTCATAGGATATTTGTCCTATGATTATACCTTTGTTACATGTCATCATATCTAATTGGAATTTGTTGTTTTGTGGGTCATCATCATAAGGAACTGATATAAGGATTGTAGATCTCCTTCACACATAAGTAGTAATTGATATACACATATATTTATTTTGTGGATCTTTAAAGGGAGACTCCAATGGTAAAAATCCATTGCATTTGATGGATCTAGGTTCACTTTCAAGCTCTACATATTTGTGAACCTATCATCAATTTTTAAAGTATCTTTCATTGAGCTTTGGATGTGTAGTCTCCTTCAGAATTTTGAAGTGTGCTCTGCAAAAAGTTATGGCACTACACACAAAATTGACGAAAATATTAAGAAGTATTTCTATCATTTGAAATGTGTTAACACTAAATGCAATACCCCAATATATGTACTTGATACTAGAACTTGTAATCAAACCAACATATTGAGATCATTCAAAATAAATTTGACTGAAGCAAGTAGTCAAAATCTATTATAGTGTGAATAATATGAGTTGTTGTTGTGGTCAATAACGTCATAGGGTAGGCTTTTGGTGGTCCTTTTGTTGAAGCCCTAAGTAGTGGAATGTACATTATTTCATTGGCCAATTTACTCAGTAAATGTTACAGTAGCATTGTTGCACTTTCTCATCATTGATGCCATAAACAAAGAATGTTTTGATAGAATAAAGGTGTAGTAGATACATGGGTAGTGATCAAGTTTGATCTGGTAGTCACTGTTTTCACTCAAGATTACAACTGGTACCCATCAACAATACTATTAGCACATTGAAATTCTACAATGAGGGTTTCAGTTGAAGTAATATTTCAATAGTTAAGGGTTTGAAGGGTTTCAATATTAGAACTTTAATATTTCATCCTTGTAGAATTTGTTTACAAAAATAAGGGAATCTTCATCAAGTCTAGGCTTTATCTAACAACAATCCCATCATTATCAGAGTTGGTTCACTATTCCAACAGTTTTCTAGAACGTTCTGTAGGTTCAAGTCACGTAGTAAGGGTTTCTAGTGAGGCTCCAGAACTATTAGGGAAAGAAATATCATGTTTTGGACAAGACAAGATCTTTCTCAATTCAATGAATGAATCTAGTAAAAACCAAATGAACTAGTAAATATTTCCATAGGTTCATGTTTATTGAATCATAAATAAGATTAATAAGATATAGAATCCATATCATTTAATCAAAATTCTTGTTGAAGATCCTTTCTACGTTTTCTACAACCTTTCAATGCCTAGAATCTAGACTTGCAAACACACTAAAAAAGAAAGGATCAAAGTAATATGATATATAAATGATCTAATACAACCTATACTAGTGCTCAAGGAGACTAGTACCTAATAGCATAGCCAATGAGCAATGAAAGTAAGCATATAATATATTAGATCCAATGGACAGTATAGTGAGAAAGAAATACTCTATAATTGAATGAAAAGAAGAGATACAACCTAGCCTTGACGTTGGAAAATTTCCTAACAATAGTCTCCAATCCTCCCTTAAATGAAAAAATTCCAGCCTCAAATTGACAGCATAAGTTTACATCAAAATTTATCCCCTTCCCCTCTAGTCAATACTTAATTTAAAAGAGAAAAGGAGAGCGTTGGAGATCCCCTTTCTAAGGATCACATAAAGAAAGATGGGGATTAGGGTTCCATAATCAAAGGGAATAGATTCATGAACCATTGGATGAGGCCCAAATAGGTGGAGCCGCTTTTCCTTCTTGTTGGTCTAATATTCCCCAATAAGCCTTGTAGAAATTTATTTTTATTTTTAGACACATTAAAAGGATTTTGCACCTTTTAATAAAAAATAGAGGGAAATATTTCACACGATAAAATGATTGGAAGTATGATTGCACAAATAATTGCTACGGAAAACATGAAACTTCTTTAAGATAGGTTTTTTAGCAATGTAATCCAGGATTCTTGTTTTCAAAATGGTTTTTCTTCCAACATTCTAGAGGATTGCTTGGAAACATTCATCAGATAGTGAGAGATATGGATTTGTGGTCATTTTCCTAATAGTGACAAAATCAAATGTAACAGATTGCCCCCTACAGTGAAAAGTTAGAAAAGGTATTTGAGGATTAAAGTCGTTTGTCATGCAAAAAGTTTGGATTATAGACCAAGTAGCTTGAGACTTGAAACAAGCATTCAAGTATTACAATAAAATATCTTCATATAATCATGAACGAGGTAAACATTCCCATACTTTTAATATAAGTATCTCAACAAAAAATTATGGAAATGTATAAAGATCCATGTGAATAATAGACTTAGTATGGATGCAACCCTTAGATATGGATCTATATTTACGAGAATGAATATTTAAAATACCAAGTAGCCTGGATGGATGAAACTAGATCCAGGGCCTTGGTTGTTCATCTCTATTAATCCGTTGTATGAATACAACCATGTGAAGTGAATGTTTTGAAAGTCAAAAATGGTAGAAATGACCTGATTACCAGCCAATAATGTGGACTGTTAACAAGTGTGAGAGAAACCGCCAATTATGATAACGATTTTGAAGGTACTCCAGTATAAGCTATGAGGTGTGAATAAATGGCCTGAAGTTAAACACCAATAGAGTTATTCGATTGAATATAAATAAGGGAAACCTATCATCAAAAGTGACAAACCTACCATTGAGGCATGTACGCTCCAATATAAGAAAGGAGGTTTCTATATCAACTTCCTAGATGATGAGACGAAGTCAACAGGAAATGATCTACGATAGGATGGCCTATGAAATTAATTTCATGTCATGTATTGAAGAACAAATTGGAGTGATTTTAGATTGACTCAGAGATGATCGACGTGATTAAAAGCTATGATATTCAAGGTAATTTTAACTAAGGCTAGACTCCTCTTAAACATATTAGCGACACCACATTTTGATTTGGTAGCATTTGATTAAACAATAAGATCAATAACCATTCATAAGACTTTCAATGAGATATGATCAACTAAGAGGAAAATGGAATTCCCAACCCAGACATAAAAGTGATGGAGTTTCATGTTTAAGAGTGACTTACATAGCCTTTTTATAAGGCAAAAATATATGTTTCTTTCCCATTTTCCCCCACCATTACTGTCAAGTACCTATTTATTTTTATGCAAGCTTCAGGAGAACAACATATGCTTGTAATGTAATCTCATCCTTCAGATGAGTCCTTTGGAGTATTTTTAATAAACCCTAGGAATGAGTGGTTTGGTCTCATCATGATTAATGAGTCGTTAGTTGTTTAATTTTACGAGTCCAATATGAGGGTAACTCAAATTCTTTTCATATTTGAGAGATTAAAAAGAGTCAAAAAGAAACCTCATGTAATTATTTCAATGTCATGTTTTAATGAACTCGATGAAAGTGAAGATCAATGTTTTTCATGGTTAGGGAGTGATGAGAAAAACATAAGTAAACTACACAATGTACTTTTTCATAAGTTTAGTCTCTCAAGCCTGGAAAAAGGGTAAAATAATGTAGGAGAGAACTCTTTAAGAAATGATTGACTAAAGCATACCTTTTTTGTAACTAGTCTACTTCATTCGTGAAAGGGGTAAACTTATACTAGGTAGATGTGCTTTCATTTACTTTTACAAGTTTGAAAGAAAAGAATTTACTCGAGAATGTTTTCATGTTTTGAGAGTCAAAAAAGAGCTTAAAGATAAGTCCAAGGTTTTTGTTTTTAATAAGAATAAAGAGTCTGAAAAGGTGATAAAATTATACTCATCACCAAAATGATATTTTCAAAAAATAAGCCTCTACTATGCACTCTCAATTTCAAACTCATAATAATTGGTCAAAAATAGCGAAATTAAAATATTTTAAATTTTAAGGCTATAGCCAAAAAAAATTAATAGGAATTTTTTTCTCATCAAAACTAAAAGATTAAATAATTTTTACCATTTTGTTTTTAACCATTTCAGAGCTCTAAACATGCATTTTCTCTTAAATCTTCAATAGTAGATTATGATTAATTTGATTGACCATTTTGAGTACCCTCTTCTGCAGATAAGAGATATTTTCCCGTTCTTGACATTCATGGCTTTTATTTTCCATTTTGATGGATTTGTTTGAGTTTTTTGAGTGTTCTAAAAGCTGAAAAATGTGATCACGAGCTATTTCACTTCTTCTATATTGGGGGGTGCACAAGACCTAATATCTCAACATGAACAAGTGTGACTTATACATTCTTCTTTGAGAAAAGGTGAAATAATGCCCTCTGTTGTACAATGTGATGAGGATATTTAAGAAATTAAAATGCTCAAAATATCTCGCAATCTTTTGATGCTTGTTATCTAACATATTTTTATCATGCTTTTTTCTTGTCAAAATGGAATGGAGAGAGAGAGAGCTTTTTTCTTGTCAAAATGGAATGGAGAGAGAGAGAGAGAGAGATAACGAGAGAGAGAGTGAGAGAGAGAGAGAGAGAGAGAGAGAGAAAGAGAGAGAGAGAGAAAGAGAGAGAGAGAGAGAGAGAAATTTTAATCATTCATTGCATGCTTTTTTCTTGTCAAAATGGAATGGAGAGAGAGAGAGAGAGAGAGAATGAATCCCAAGATATTTTTGTACCAAAAGCAATGCAAACACTAATGGATGGAGAGAGAGAGAGAGAGAGAGAGAGAGAGAGAGAGAATGAATCCCAAGATATTGTTGTACCAAAAGCAATGCAAACACTAATGAATTTTGGTTTGGCAATTTTTTTATTCATTCCAAGCATGAGGGCCCGATTAGATCTACTGACATGGTTATTGAGAGCTTTAGATGTGTTGGAACAATGCTTTGAAATTGGTGATCATACACTAACCATCGATGTTCACGACATCTATTTTCTAACAAGGATCTCACATTGAGGAGACAATATTTTTCTATTTGTCCCTAGGGAAGGGAGTGAATCAAAAAATTATTACATAAGTGATTGTTTTATGCATGGATCTAAACTAATCAGTGGAAGAATTGGAATTAAGGACATAACAGAGCTTCCATTTAGGACCATTGCATTGACAATTTCTCACTTATGTAGAAGTGCAATGCTTCAACTACCTACAAAAGTAAAAATGTTGATTTCATTAGAGTGCGTGAAACCTATCGTATTCAATTGGTGTGAGGGGGTTTTAGCCAATGTAAATGGCAACTCACTAGAGAAAAGACAACATGACTGAAGAACTTTGGATATGGTACGATTGTAGTATCATTATCCCTAGACATGATCCTCATTATACACCCACAAGTTTCTATGGAGATGACAAGTTCAAGAGATCCTCATATGATATAATGGGTTTCTTTGATGGCTCACCATGAATGTGGCTTAGTGATTATATTCACTCCTACAATTTTAGATGGTTGGGTCAGCAACTCCTCATGATTGATAATTACCTATATGCAGGTGTAGATTTTATAAGTGATCCAGATATCGCTCTTCTTGAAGGAATACAATGGTGAGACCTAGGTAAAACTTCTCACTTTCGTTGCTTTTGTATTTTTCAATATTTTTTGTAGTGTTTGAAAATTTGAGCAAAAACTAACCATCTAAATATTTTGTGTCCATGGGTCAAATTAGTCTAGTAACATTGTTACGAAAAAATAAGTGTGGTGGACAACCAAATATTATTGAGAAGGATCATATTGCAGTGGAGACTTTGGTTAAGATTAGGGGAACCTAGAAAGATTGAATTTAGATATCCTAGACATCGAGATTGACAACCTTCCTCCTAATTATTAGTGGCGTACAACAAATGTACCTAGGACGATTGGTTGTCTTTTACGACAATTGGCTCATGCTATCATTTGATATCATGAGCATCATGCTTAGTTTCTAGGCATAGAGCTACATTTTGTATTTTTGGTCTATTGAAATATATTTGTATAATAAGGGAAGCGAGCCTCATATGATTTGGACACCATTATCTTAATAAACAAAATCTTTTATAGAAATTTTAATCAATGGATACTACTTCTATTTACTCATGTTATTTTATATAATGTTTTAATAAGTATTATTTATTTTTGCAAATGTTGCAAATGTCGATTTAACACATAATTTCCCAATGCATCAGTCAATGTATTTAAATTCCTTAGGATGTGGTGTTATTCAATGTAATCAAATTCTCTTTCAAAGAGATGGACATGTAAAAACATCCTTCAAATTGAAGAAATTCTAACTGAATACATGTGACTCAAGTATAATACTATGAGTTGAGAATCTAATGTAATGATTAAAAAATTAATACCAAATGAAATGGAATCTGATAATAGTTTAATGATGACACTACATTTTGCAATATTGTTGATCATGTGACCAAGGGATACACCATGCAGACTCACTAACTCCACGGTGGGTGAATAGATGGCCAATCAATGAAACAAAGATTCAAAGTACTAGGGCTAGTGCCATTAGTATAGCCAATGCAAGTTTGAGGGGGAATCAACATCTTCAAATCAAGTGTAACACAAGACATGCAAGAGATATAAAAAGAGTTTATAGAAAAGAAATAAAATTGGCACAAATGTGAAATATGATACAACAATATACAATGCACTCTTGTAGTAACATAAGCATAGTACTTTTTCAAGTAAATCCCATTTATGGGCTTAGAAAAGGAAACCCTGTCATACTCAAATAGCTCATAAGAACCTTTTGCAAGTTCATGTTTTACAGTATAGGGACCATGCCACGTAGGTTCAAACTTTCCAGCTCCTAGCTTGTCATGTTCATGAACATAAAACAATATGAAGTCACCTTCTGGATACACATGAGGATTTAGATTTTGGTCAAAATGTTCCTTAGCACACTTCTTATGAGTCTTATTATCCAATGTGACATCATGGCGAGTCTCATCTAGAAGTGCTAAGTAGAGGAAATGTTCCTCCAAAAAAGTAGGAGGACGTAGTTCGATTGCTAGATTTAGTGATGGAATTTTTCATTCAATCAGTAAGACCACGTTGAGACTGTAAACTAACTAAAAAGGTGTAAATCTGGTTATAGTTTTTACTGAGGTGTGATATGCCCACAATGTTGAGAAATGAATTACATTCCAAGTTTTCTTATGGATTTGTATCATATGTTGAAGCATAGTGGTTAAAAATTAATTCATGGATTCTACCTAGCCATTGGCCTATGAGTAATAGGAAGTTAAGCTATCATGATGTAAGCCCAACCTCACGATAAGATTGGTCGTAATGTTCCAAAAGTGGTTGCCTTGGTCAGTGACGATGTCCTGTGGGACACCAAATCAAGTAATCAGATGATTGAATATGAAAATAGTAGCGGTTTCACCATAATCCCTAAAAGTGAGCATTTCCTTGGTCCATTTCCTAAAATAATCCATAACTATGGTCACATAGTCATGCCCCCGATTGGGTCAGGGTTACATTTAATGAAATTGATATGATTATTTGGTGAAGAGGAGTAGGAGGTGCACACATTTTTCAATGATATAGTTTACAATTATGATAATTATGGACAACAAAAATGAAAATTTTGAAAATAGATAGCCATAAATATCCAATTTGTAAGATTTTTTGAGTAGTGGCAAGCCTTGATATATGACCACCACGTGCTCCAAAGTGACAGTCATTCAAAGTGTTTTCAGCTTCGTCATGTGTTAAAAATAGTTGGAAATCGAATTGGCACCACGATGATAAAAGTGTATCGTCAACAATAGGGTATTGTTGGGATTGGTACCAAATATGATGATGGCGAGTATGAGATGATTTTGTTCACAAAGTTCAAGTTTCGACATAAACAATATCTCCATACCAAGGATCTAGTTTACTAATAAGAAAGATAGATTCATATGGAAGAGAATGTTCTACCACTATTTTTGTTCTAGTAATAATATAAACCATGGGGTTACAATCTAAAACCATTGTTATTTTGCATAATAGAATATAGTGACGAAATAAATTGATAGCCGACAAAGCTACCAAGGCCAATTTATCCACATGTGCATATTTTATTTTAGATTTGATAATATTCCTACTTAAGTACAAAACAACATACTCATTGGTCAATTCATCCTCTTGGACTAATACCATACTGATGGTAACTTCTGATGCATTTAAATATAAAAAATAATCCTAGTGATAATCATGCAGATGTTAGAAATAATACTGAGAGGGGGGGTGAATCAGTATTATGAAACTCTTCTCAATTTATACAAATATTTTCAGATCTGACAATTTAAACTTGCATATACCTTCCAACCTTATAATTTAATTTATCCTTCAGATGTTTGTCATTAATTTGTATGTGAGAAACATAGAATAATGATCAAGAACACAAAATATATAGTCACACCAAGGAACACAAGATGTAAGGTGGAAACCCAATGTGGGTGAAAACCACCTGCTACAATATGTCTCTATCTTCTTTCAATTAGAAACTTCTTCTTACAATGATTTTGTACTGGTACAGTCTTTTACCAGTACGTAGGCTGCAACCTGCAGAGAGCTACAACCCTCTCTCTCGTTTTCCAGCTTCTTCTGGAAGGGAGCTACAACCCCCTTAGCTTTTATACTAGCTGAAATGCTAGTATGTAGGTGCTAACTTAAGAAGGCTACAACCTTCTCTTTTCTTCCAGGGACCACGTTTCATAAATTTTCAAACAAGATCCAAAACATCAAGTACATGTGCAACCAATCTCCTTTAAACAAATCACTTTTCAGAATGCAGTAACCAGAAAATAACACCAGTAACCAGACACCAATTTAAACCCAGATCTCTGCAGGAATAGATAAAAGATAGATAAAATATATTTCAGGAAAGGTCTGCAACTTCACCGAAGGAAACCTGCGGATATCCGCAGTTCTTCTGTGTCTAGACTGCGCAGCTCCGCACCTGCACTGTCTACCCGACAGCGCACCTCCGCACTTGATCAGTCTACTGCGCTGCGCACCTCCGCACCTGCACCTTTTGCTACTATGCGTACCTTCGCACCTAATCGGTCTACTGCGCTGCGTACCTCCGCACCTGTGCCTTCTGCTGCGCTGCGTACCTCCACACCTGTGCTGTTGATCACCAGCAGACCTCCGAATAGAGCCAAATTATCAGTCCTCCAATGTGCCACAGACTGTCAGATCCACAGATCTGATCATGCGCCAAAGAGATTACGACCTATCAATAGATCCGCTTTACAATTTACAGTTTTCACCTTGATTTAGATCTATCTTTTCAAACCGATCACCCAAAATTTCAGATCTTAGGATATTCAATTTCACTTATGACTAGGAAAAAGATATACTTTCCTTTTTATAGGCAAGCCCTTACTCAAACAATGGATCAAAACCATAGAAAACCAATACAAGGGATCCAAAACCTGGGTTCAATATTTTAGATCCCAAAACCACGGACCAAAACCATAGGATCAAAAATGTAGGACTAAATACCATGGACCAATAATAAGATGTGTGTTTTTCTCTGCATGAAAGTCCGTGCATTTTAGGTTCACACCTTTTCTGCGGGAGACCTGCGAACATATCTGCACATTTTCAACGGTTCTCCTGCGCAACCTGTCGATGACTGCATCTTTTGATTTGTGCACCTGTGGAACCAGAGAATAATTTTGCTGCACTATAATTTATCATCTGAGATGAGTGGGTTGCCATCAACTACAACAAATGCCAACAATCTCCCCCTTTGGACTTGATGGCAACAACAACCAATCACTCTCCCCCTTTGACATCAAGGGCAAAGGGGCAGACTACCATACTCCCCCTGAGTACCTACTGAAAACTCTGAACGAGATCCCCCTTTGTATATGCTCTGTGTTGAAATGTTGTCTGCAAAAAGATGTTCTACAAGAAAGAACATGATTCCATACATTATAAGTAACCTTCCTATCATCAAGACTCATACATACATCCATCCTCATCCAAGTGGGAATACACAAGATAGACAAAAATCATTCATCCTAGGCATAGTGGGGAAACCAAAATAGGCCGTTACATGACCTTGATGTGAAAAGAAGTACATGACATAGAGACAAGAACAACTATCAGCAGAATCAACCTTCAGACTAGCACACATTGATCTATTCTACCAGACAACTCGTGAGAAATCAAATCAAGGACTTCTAAGATAATGCCAACAATGCATCATTAGAAGAGTATATGCTCTCCCTAAACCTGTGCCAGATGATCTCTGATAGACCCATTTGACCCACATAGACCGGCAAATGTACATGTATCCACCTGCGTACAACAAACAAGATTCAACAACATGATGATGCATCAACAACCCCCAGCTTCTGTTTGAGGTATTCAAATTTCTCCCTGGGCAATGGTTTGGTGAGTATATCAAAAACTTGTTCCTTGGAGGGAACATACTCCAATTTGACCTTTTGTTCCAGCATTTTCTCCCGAAGAAAATGATACTTGATTGGTATGTGCTTGGTCTTTGAATGCATGACTGGGTTCTTTGAAACGCTGATTGCACTTGTATTATCACATAAGATGGAGATAGGTGGAGTACAAGTGATTTGAAAATCCTATAAAGTTTGCATCATCCAAAGGAGTTGTGTGCAACAAGATGCAGCAGCCACATATTCTGCTTCAGCTATAGATAAAGCAATCGAACTTTGTTTCTTGCTGAACCAAGATTCTAATCTGGAACCCATAAAGAATGCACCACCACTAGTGCTTTTTCTGTCATCCACTCTTCCAGCCCAATTTGCATCTGTATAAGCATGAGGAGTGAGATATGTATCACTAGGATACCATAGACCATAGTTTTGAGTTCCTTGAAGATACTTGAAAATTCTCTTTACTGCCTGAAGATGAGTTTCCTTTGGATTTCCTTGAAATCTTCCAACTATTCCCACTGCATGCATGATGTCTGGTTAGGTTCCTGTTAGATAGAGAAGACTACCAATCATATATCTATAGGTTGGTTGATGCACTGCTGCCGAGTCATCATTTGCGCTGAGGCTACATCTTGTCACCATTGGGGTACATACAGGTTTTGAATCCTCCATCCCATATTTCTTCAAGATCTGCTTGAGGTACTTGGTTTGAGATAAAAAGATATCGCCTTCATTTTGTTGGATTTGTAAACCAAGAAAATATGTCAGCTCTCCAATCAAGGACATTTCAAATTCATTCTACATCACCAAGGAAAATTTTTGACTCATAGCTTCTTCATTGCTGCCAAATATGATATCATCAACATACACAACAAGTATTAGCAATTTTTCATTTTCAATTTTTATATAAAGATTACTATTTGTTGATCCTTTTGAAAAACCTTGTTGATGAAGGTATTTGTCCAACCGATAGTACCAAGCCCTTGGAGCCTGTTTGAGACCATAGAGAGCCTTTTTTAGTCTGCATAAAAGATTTGGATCATTCCCAAGGATGAAACCATCTAGTTGCTCAATGTACACTTCCTCTTCTAAATCTCCATTCAGAAAAGCTGATTTCACATCCATTTGAAATACTTTGAACTTCTGAAAGCTAGAGAGAGCAAGGAACATTATGATGGCCTCAAGTCTTGCAACGGGAGCAAAAGTTTCTTCAAAGTCTATTCCTTCTTGTTGAGTATACCCTTTACACACAAGTCTGGCCTTGTTTCTAATTACTTCCCCATTTTCATTCAACTTGTTTTTGAAGATCCATTTTTTCCCTATGACATTCTTATCTTTTGGTCTAGGAACCAACTCCCAAGTGTTGTTCTTTTCGATCTTCTCAAGTTCTTCATCCATTGCCTTGACCCAACATTCATCTTTGCATGCCTCTCTTACATTTTTTGGTTCAGTGGAGGAGAGTAATGCCAAATAGCTTGAAGCTTCTGCAATTGTTCTTCTTGTTTGTATGCCTGCCTCCTTTTGCCCCAAAATTTGAGATTGTGGATGATTTTTTTGAACATACTTGGATGGAGTCTTTTCTTCTATGATTATCTGTTCCTCTGGTGCCTCATGGGTTTCTTCTTCATCGTGAATCTGATTTGATGGTGATGGATAGTCCTCATCATCTTCGAAGTCTTCAGATCTTACCTGCCTGGGAGTGTTTTCTTTTTCATCCACTACTAAATCAATGCTGTCGACAATTCTTCCAAGCCTTTTATTGTAACATTTGTATGCTTTGCTGTGAGGAGAATAACCAAGGAGAATGCCTTCATCGGCTCTAGGTTCAAACTTGCCAAGGTTTTCATCATTATTTTGAATATAGCATTTGCTTCCAAAAATTTTGAAATATTTTACCGAAGGAGTCTCACCATACTAGAGCTCATGAGGAGTTTGAGTTCTGTTCACCCGAATATTTGTCTTATTGAGAATAACTACTGCAGTAAATGCAGCTTCACCCCAGAAGGTTGCGGGAGTTCCAGACTCATCAAGCATAGCGCGAGCCATTTGTTGAACCATTCTATTCATCCTTTCCACTACTCCATTTTGCTCAGGAGTCCTGGCTGTAGATAATTCTCTTCTTATTCCATGCTCTTCACAAAAATTGAAAAATTCATTTGAGGTAAACTCCCCACCTCTATCAGACCTAAGGCATTTACTTTTGTGATCTGATTCGTTCTCAACCAAAGCTTTGGAGGATTTTAATTTTTCGAAGGCTTCATCCTTGTGCTTCATAAGTCCTATCCAAACCATCCTTGAATAGTCATCAATGAATAATATGAAAGATTCTTCTCCCCAAGGTGACATTTTTTTAGATGGACCACATACATCAGTGTGGACAAGCTCAAGTGGCCTGCTAGTTCATCCTTCCTTCTCAGGGAAGTTAGTTCTGGTTTGCTTACCAAACTGACATGACTTGCATATTGTATTGTCTGGAATTCTAATGTCCAGAAGACCACGAACTGCCTGGTATTTGCATGCTTTCCTTATTTGTCAGAAGCTTAGGTGCCCCAATCTCCGGTACCATAGCCAGTGTTCATCATTCTTGCTTAGATAGCATTGATGTTGTCCTTCTTTGAATATGTATAAATTATTTGGAGTTCTTATGCCTTTGATCATTGTTTCTCCTGTATCAAGATCATGAACACTACACCCACTTGATCAAAATATTACCTCAGTTCCTTGATCACACATCTGACTGACACTCAATAGATTATGCTTTAAGCCATCAACATACATAACATTTCCATCTTTGACCTTTTCTTTCAACAAAACAGAACGTTTACCTTTTATGAGTGCAGGGGTGTCATTTCTAAAAGAGACTTTCTTCTCCTTTTCTAAGGCACTATATGATTGAAGTTTTTCCTTATCACCCATGATATGTTTTGAACATCCATTGTTGATGTACCATTGATTTTCTTTCCCTTCCGCATATAAGGCTATACCACATCTTTCTGGTTGCGGTTCTTTCATTCTCCATGTTTTGGCACTTGAGGCTTGTTCCTTCTGAGATGTTTGCCGAAACCTGCTCCTGCATTCAGAATCTTCATGACCGAAGTTTTTACAAATAGAACATTCAATTTCGTTTTCAAGGGCAGAAAAGTTATTGTAGGTCCTTTTTGTGATTCCAGTCATGCTTCTTCATTTTTGAGCTTCTCTAATCATGATTGTCTTATAGGAAACACATTGAGCTGCTTTGTGACCAAAGTTATGACAAGAGAAACATTGGCCATTGAAGAAACTCCTGTGATTATCATATCTATCAGCCAGATGATTGTAGTCTCTATTGACATCCATTATTGAGGCAAATTGAGAAAGTTTTACCTATGGCTGGTTGTAGCTTCTGTTCATCCTTAAAGTATATTGCCCTTGATTTACCTGGTAGTCTTTGTTCATTCTTGAGGTAAATCGTCCCTGATTTACCTGGTGATCTCCATTGGGCCTTTGCTCACTCCTCCTTGCTGCATCAAGATAACTTTTGGAGGTGGATGGTTTTAGTGCTTGAGATGTTTCTTCATTATATCCCGGACCTATCTTGATTAGGGGAGAGCGCTACACATTGATAATCTTATCTAGAGTTTCAGATCCTTTAACAAATCTAAGATTAATAGCTTTTGTTTTCTCAATCTCTTTTCTAAGTCCCACAATTTCACATTCTAACTTTTCATGATGTTTTTCCCTTTCAACTAGTTGAAATTGCAGAGTATCAATAATCATATTTTTCTCTTCTAAACAAATTTTGAGTTTAGAAATATATTCATAAAGACCTTCTTCATCTATAGCATCCATGAAATCATCATCATCAAAAGCCATTAAAAGTCTATAATTATTACCTCATTCATCTTCATCAGTATTTGAAAGTCCATCACTGTCTTCATGAGTGTAATAGCTTTTCGTATTTACATTTTGTTTCTTGTCCCATCTAACAGGTTCCTTACCTTTGTCAAGTTTATCCTTATGAAGACATTTTGCAGCATAGTGATCGACTCTTCCACAAGCAAAGCATTTGAAGGGTAACTTACCTCTGAATCTTCTGGCACCCCATTGAAGGTTCTTCACGAAATTTGATTCTTCCTCTTCTTCTGACATATGCCCTGACTCATAGTAATCTCCTTTACCTGAATCCTTGAACGCGACTTCTCTTCTGTCTGATGGTCCTCCTTTCCTCATTTCGTATGCAGTTAGAATTCTGTGTAGTTGCGACATGGTAATTTTATGTACATTCTCCTTTTCTTCTATAGCAGAAACTTTTGATTCAAACTTAGAAGACAAAGATCTTAAAACATTTTCAACCACAACAACCTCTTTTATTTCTTCACCCAAGTTTTTCATACAATTAACAATCTCATCTATACGTAGGAAATAGTTAGCTACACTTTCATCATTGTACATTTTGAGATTCTCATACTGAATTCTGAGGGTTTGAAGTTTTGCTCGTTTTACCTGTTCATCTCCTTCATAGCTCAGAACAATCTTGTCCCATATTTCCTTAGCAGATTCATACTACATAACCTTGATGAATTCTGATTGAGATAGACATCCTAATAGAGTATTGACTGCTTTTGCATTGGTTTCATATTTCTTCTTCTCAGACGGATCTGTTGGAATTGTTGATGGAAATGTGTACCATGTATCTATGATATCCCAGACTTCTATACCAAGAGATTGAAGATAGGCTGTGAGTCTTACCTTCCAATAGACGAAGTTGGTCCCATCAAAAATTGGTGGCTTGATCGATGCTTCTCTCTCGTAGTTGCTCATGATGATAGATCTTCCTTCAAGCAATCAAGCTTCTTCAAAAGGACTCGCTCTGATACTAATTGCTAGAAATAATGCTGAGAGGGGGGGTGAATCAGTATTATCAAACTCTTCTCAATTTATACAAATATTTTCAAATCTGACAATTTAAACTTGCATATACCTTCGAACCTTATAATTTAATTTATCCTTCAGATGTTCGTCATTAATTTGTATGTGAGAAACATAGAATAATGAGCAGGAACACAAAATAGATAATCACACCAAGGAACACAAGATGTAAGGTGGAAACCTAGTGTGGGTGAAAACCACCTGCTGCAATATGTCTCTATCTTCTTTCAATTAGAAACTTCTTCTTACAATGATTTTTTACTGGTGCAGTCTTTCACCAGTACGCGGGCTGCAACCTACAAAGAGCTACAACCCTCTCTCTCATTTTACAGCTTCTTCTGGAAGGGAGCTACAACCCCCTTAGCTTTTGTACTAGCTGAAATACTAGTATGTAGGTGATGACTTAGAGAAGGCTACAACCTTCTCTTTTCTTCCAGGGACCATGTTTCATAAATTTTCAAACAAGATCCAAAACATCAAGTACATGTGCATCACCCAATCTCCTTTAAACAAATAACTTGTCAGAATGCAGTAACTAGAAAATAACACCAGTAACCAGACACCAATTTAAACCCAGATCCCTGCAAAAATAGATACAAGACAACTAAAATATATTTCAGGAAAGGTCCGCAACTTCACCGAAGGAAACCTGCGGATATCCACAGTTCTTCTGTGTCTAGACTGTGCAGCTCCGCACCTGCACTGTCTACCCAACAGCGCACCTCCGCACCTGATCAGACTACTGTGCTGCACACCTTCGCACCTACACCTTCTGCTGCTATGCGTACCTTCGCACCTAATCCGTCTACTGCACTGCGTACCTCCGCACCTGCGCCTTCTGCTGCGCTGCGTACCTCTGCACCTGTGCTGTGGATCACCAGTGGACCTCCGAATAGAGCCAAATTATTAGTCCTCCAATGTGCCACAGACTGTCAGATCCACAGATCTGATCATGCCCCAAAGAGATTACGACCTATCAATAGATCCGCCTTAAAATTTACAGTTTTCACCTTGATTTAGATCTAGCTTTTCAAACCGATCACCCAAAATTTCAGATCTTAAGATATTCAATTTCACTTGTGACTAGCAAAAAGATCTCCTTTCCTTTTTATAGGCAAGCCCTTACTCAAACCATGGATCAAAACCATAGAAAACCAATACAAGGGATCCAAAACCTAGGTTCAATGTTTTAGATGCGAAAACCACAGACCAAAACCATAGGATCAAAAACATCAGACTAAATACCATGGACCAATCATAAGACGCATGTTTTTCTCTGCATGAAAGTCCGTGCATTTTAGGTTCGTACCTTTTGTGCAGGAGACCTGCGAACATATCCGCACCTTTTCAACGGTTCTCCTGTGCAACCTGTCGATGACCGCATCTTTTGATTTGTGCACCTGCGGAACCACATAATAACTTTGCTGCACTAAAAATTTTCATCTGAAATGAGTGGGTTGCCATCAGGTACAACAAATGCCAACAACGGATGCAATAAAGGTGAGTGAATCAACACGTCTTTAAGCGCATCAAAATATTTTTGGGGAGTTTCATCCCAAATGAAAGGCATTCCCTTTTTCAAAATTTAGGTGAAAACTTTAGTTAGCTTTGCATAATTCAGAATGATCGCAAATAAAAAATTTCGTTTCCTTTGCAAACTTTGGAGTTTGCATAAAGTGAAAGGAGGAGGAAAATTGAAAATATCTTGTACCATGAGCAGGTTAACATGAATGCCTTCTTTAGACATGAAAAATATTAGTAAATTACTAGATGTGAAACAAAAAACACATTTACGTGGGTTTAAGTGTATATTATAATACCAAAATCAAAGAAAAATCACTCTTAGATGGATGGATGATCTTGAAATTTTATTGATTGTACTAGTAGATCATCTAGGTACCACTATATAATATGATTAATGTCATGAAAGGCATAATACGTAGCCCATTAAAAAGTGGTGCTGACATTATTTAGCCCGAATGGAAGCTTTCGATAGGTGGAATTTCCTGATTCAAAAATGAAAGTGGTTTTATGTTGATCTATAGGGAGTATGTTAATTTGGTTGTAACCGGAAAATATGTCCATAAAATAAAATATTTCGTTACCTACACAATCATCAATTATTTGGTCAATGTGAGTAGGATGGTTATACTAAGGAAAGTATTTGTTAGTATCTCTTTAATCAATGTGTATTCTTATTGTCCCTTGCTTATTGGTAACAAGAACGATGTTGGAAACCTAATGAGTCAAAGTAATAGGATAGATAAAAGCAGCCTTTAGAATTTTTCAACTTCATCTTTGATACCAAAATTTTTTCTAGGATGCACTGGACATAACATCTGTTTGATAGCGTAAGCATACAGGTATCTCTTGATTTCATTACTTATAATACCTGGGTCGATTCTGGGAATTTCCTCATAAGGCCAAGAAAAAATGTCGTGGAATTCTTGGAATAGGGCATTATAACTCTAAATTTCATTAACTGAGCATGAGGCCCCAATATGAATGTTCTTTGTAATTCCTAGTTTCACTAAGATATTAAGTGGAATAATTGTAGATATATTCCTTAAACTCTTTTCATATTTAGATTAAGTGTACTATTGATATAGGAAAGTCAGGGTCATCTACAATCTCAGGTGAAAACATTGTAGAAATTGGCTTTCAATCTTTTCTAGGTTTCGAAGAAAAGAGGAATGATGATGATGATTGTCCCAAGGAATTTCATCTAAAGTAATAACCCCAATTATAACTTCTTCTATTGGAAACATATTATCTAGAGGGTTAAGGAATGAATAGGTTCCAACTAAGATGATTGAGAATACTCATTGATGATCACATTCACTCGATCGATAATATTAAGAGGGGGTTCTAAAAATGATTGAACATTCTTATAAGCTAATTCCCATGTGCTTAGAGGAATTTGGTTTATGTAAGTGGTCAATTATGATTTTGTAGGCACGTTCCAAGAATCATATGATTCTGAAGTGCTTGATGAAATCAAATTGACTCAGGCAATGGTAAATGGAGGGTTGGGTGGAAAGAGTACAAACATTCCCGTTAGTCATGAGTCCTTAAGCAAATTGACTCCAGCATTATCATAAGAACTAGTCATTTTCTCAAGAAACGGTATACTATAGTGGAATTTCGATTAGAAGTGTAAAAATCTAGTTGGTCTACTTTAAGTGGCGAGACCACTGCAAACATTGTAGAAGTCCAACTTTTACATAGTAAAATATTGTAATCAAGTTAAGGATTAATACCTTCTACTTTGGTAGCAACCTTTTTATTCTCTAACTCCACTGATAGATCATTTAAACTACCATAAGGTCAAAATACTCTTCCATCAAAATCTTTGAGAGTGTTAGGTGACTCATGGATTATCAGAGAGCCTAGATCTTTCCAAAAAGCAATAGATATAATACAAGTAGAAGCCCCCTCATTGATTATTCGACAAAAAGCTCTTTTGGATTTAAGAAAAACAAGACTTTGAAATTCTAATTGATGCGAGAGTCTAGGTATATGAATTTCAATATCAAAGACTATTAGGTTAGAATATTATGGATCAATTCCACCAATGGCTAGAAATGGTAATCTCCATCGTGCTAGACACATTTGAAGGACTTCGAGAACTGACATTGTTGAAGGAGATTGAGACAGCTCTTCAATAAAGTTATAATTTTGAGCCTCTTTGACATGTGGATTAAAAGACGTCTTTAGAATAACATCTTTAGGAGGAGGGAAGATTGCTATGTTAGAAGTATATTTGTCACTCTGTAAAGGTTTAGAAGGGGGAAAATCTGATTCAGAACGTTGATTGATATCATTTGTATTCAAAGGAGTTTTAGAACTATATTATTTAGATCTTGTTGATACAAAAACATGAGAGGACATCTTCATCATATCCGTAGATGTGGATGAAGAAGATGAATTGTGAGAAACGGTTTTACTGTCCTAAGAAGGAAAATGAACTTTCAAGATTGTAGGTGTAAAGGAACCCCTAAGGAATTTATTAACCTCTGCATGATGCAAGAATTCATTATTATAAAGGTCATCATTACAAATAAAACAAGGATATCGAGGTTTCCTTTTCCCTTTAGAAGGTTAATTTTTCATTGGTTTTTCCTTTCGAGGGGAATTTTGTTTTGATTTTCCTTTTCCCTTTTCCTTACTTCAAGGTTGTTGGGGCTTACCAGTAGATGATTCTATTGTGTTAACCTTGGAAGTAATATTAGCAGTAGTATTTTCGTTGGGTGAATTTTGTGTAGCCACATTGGGAGTCGGCTTTGCATTACTCTTATATTGTTTACTCTTTGATTTTTGGCTAAGAGAACAAATTACACCATCAAAAGTGTGAGATCCTATGGGATTTGGAGCTGTTTAAGTTGTGTTGGATGTGCGAGGTGGATTTGGAATCATCTAGTACATGGCATCAGATTGTGAGTAGACAAGGTCTAAGTATTCGATATGAGAAATAAATTTATCTTCTGTAACAACTCTTCCATTAGAAAAATATTCTATTATGGTAGGAAGTAAATATTTAACATAACCATTCAATTAACAACTAATCTGAAATGTAAGCTTTGACTAAATGATGTCCATGTATTGATTCATGTATATGATCTCAGATATGGGTGGAATCAAATTATTTTAACAAAGTCAAAAGCTTAGTACAAGTTTCATATCAAATAGGTAATTGAAAATGCATTAAAAATGTCATCAATAAGGAGTTGAAATTATGGAGAAATGCATGTTGTAACCCAATGTACCATTTTTTTGTTGGACTTGTTAAAGTATACTAGAAAACCTATAACCTATTGGAATCATCAGTGAGTGAATTTGAAGAAAACCATAGGTGATAAGCCATTATGTGATTTAATGGATCCTCTCTAGACTTACCATAAACTTTCGGTATGTCACTTGGTAGTTTTGTTGAAATAACTGGACAAAAAGGATAATGACAAATTTAATCGTTTATGAGTTGGGATAGATACGAAAAATATAACATTGAAACAGAAGGTAACTGTTAGTTGAATTCTTGTTGAGAATACAAATATCCTTGAGGATTTAGTTCAACCCCTAGAGGATGATATCGAGGACATCCTAGAAAGGCTTATGCAATTGGAATTTGCATTCCTCTAGGATTACCAAGGTAAGCCATAACAGGTTGACTTTGAAATGGAAATCCTTGAAAAAATTAACCATGATATGGTTCACCCTAAAATGGTTGAAACTAATATGATTGAACCTGCAAAATTTGAGCTAGGTAAAGTTAGCCTTGAAAAGGTTGACTTGGATATAGTGTTTGAATTATTCCTACACTAGGTTGACCAGTAGGCATCTATGTTGTAGACTGGAAATTTGGACCAATGAAAGATTAATGTATAATTTGACCAGTTTTATAAACAAATGCTTAAGGCATGGTTTGTGTAGGTTGTTGGACTTATCTCTAAGGTGTTCCTTGCACATTCATTTGTGGCATAGATTAGATATGTGTGTGAGGTGTAGTTGAAGCCAATTGTTGAATAGTTGTTTGCACAATAGGTTAAAGAAATATTCATTAAGGAAATTTTGATGTCTAAAATGGGCCTCCTAAGGAAATTATAAAATAATAGCGGAAATAATAAAATAAGATTAGATTACATCATCACATTTTAGAGGGTAAAAAGAAAAAATATATTTTTTCAACTTGTATTTTCAACTTATCTCCCTATGGGTTTACTCAAATTTCGAGCAACAAAATGCACTAGATGCAAAATTTGATTACTCACACAAGGAGTACTCTTGTTGCATACTTTCAATGAACCCTGCTACATGCACTAGTACAAAATGACTAATTAGCTACTAGAAAAACAACTAAAATTTTCATATAAATGGCCATTTTTCATTCGGTGACCAATAGTAGTTAATTTATAGTATCTTATAACGTGACCAACTTTTAGTAATTTTTAGCTTAGTCATTAATTATTTTCCTCAATTTTACCATCTAGTAGTATATTTGGTCATAAATTTGGTCATTAATTTTTCATTGCTTTAGTCATTACTTTTCGCAATTAATGACTGATGAGCCCCAGAAATCGGTAATTACAAGGGCTCATTCTGCCTCTTATTTCGACTTAATCCACCATTCTCATTAGTTTGTTGCATTCTTTTGAATATATTTATGTTAATAGAGTGGATTGGGTTAGTCACTTTGCCATGTGGTCTAATGTGTGTTTGATGCAGAATTTTTGGACAATTTTGGACAAAGACAAAGAATTTATGTGCAAATGGCAGCCAAAATCAAGGAAAATAGGGAAGAGGACTTGTGGGGGGGTGTCTCCTTCATTAATGACCTCTTTCCTCAAATCCTACATTAGCAACTCAGAGCCCAGAGGCCCACATTGATGATTCCAAGGGGCAGCTGAGCAAGTCAAGTAGGATTGCTATTTATCTTGAATTCTAGGCAGCAAATTTCCTTGATTTTAGGATGACTGTTGGAAGTCCCCATTTGTATAAATAAGAAAGCTTAGAGCCCCAATAGGTTAGCCAATTATTAGTAGATTTTCGTACTTTTGTACAACATTGTGTTAAACTCAGTTTCGAGTTCTTTTTTAGAACAATTTATGTAATGTAACTTTTATTTTTGATAATGAGGATGAAATAGTTTTTGAGCCAGCACTGATCTCTTTCATAGGGCTAAATCTCTTGGGTTAGGGCCCAACCCAAGCTGCCCAACACCTCCTACTGTGTACTTATATGCTTTTTTCTTCAATTCATGAGTTAATTTCTGTTGCATAGATTCATTTTACTTTGTTAAATTAGGTTGCTTTTGATGGTTAGTATAATTGTTTTTGTTTCAAGTTGTTTAATTAAGTTGTTGGAGTGACAATAAAAGATCCAAAAAGGCAAGCAGTAGGTCTTGATCCCCTTTCTCCTTTCCTAGGACTATGATTTGAGGTCAAGGCACTACTGTTGCCACCAAAAACACATTTGTTTCTCTTCCATGCAACTGCTAGCGTGACACATTGAGTTGGAAAGGTTGATATTGGTTCATAATCATTTTCTTAGATCATTTCCTATTCTTTTACCATATTTCTTTTGCATGCTTTTTTGTTTATAAGGTAATGTTCAACTTTTTCTGTTTGTAGGTCAGAAATTAGGTCAAGCTAGACAAAATTATGTTTTTCTAGTTCTTTTTTTGCTCGGTTTTGATAAGTAAATCTGCAGACCTCTTGTAGGACATCCCAGCTCACCATCCCTCCATTAAAAATCCAACACTAGCTCACTTCTCATAGATTTCCCAGCTAATTCATGACATTTCACCAATCTGCCCTAATTTCCACGTTTTTTTCCCATAAAGCTACTTTCTTGCCATTTGGACAAATCCAACCATCACGTTCATCCCTGATCTTCTTTGACAAGTTCTAGACACTTCAACACCATCATCTAGGCTTCATTCCCCTTTTCCATCCTTTTTCCACCTTCAAAACTCCAAAAACAACTTTCGGCCACCTCCTGTAGATCCTCCTGTAGAATTTCCTTTGAGTGATTTTTCGAAGTCCGATTGCTATGGAAATCTTTGGAAGGGTACTAGGGGCTTCTTAGGACCTCTAAACACCAGCATCCATCTTTGCAACAATCAACTCCATCTTCCTTTGCCACCGATCCTTTGCACAGTCACAACGAGATAAATTAGAAGCATAAAAATTTCACAAAAGACACTCAAAAGTACAAAAAGATGATTTCTTCTCATTTATTTTCATAAGTAGCTTGAATAAATGCAATTTACCTTTTTAGTAGTCAATGGCCCCCATTTCAGTAGTTTCCATCTCTTTTCTTGAAAAAGTAGGGTTAGTGGGTAAACTAAGGTTTGCTATGATTTGCGTTTCATTACTGTTTTCATTCTGTTTCTGCAAGTAGAACAAACCCTGTAAAGTTAGTTTCCTTTAATCATAGTTAAAGCTTCTTCTAAGAACTCATAGAAGTTGTCTTGAGCTCCTAGCGAACTTGCGCCAGCTGATCAAGTGACAGCCTACAGTAAGAGCTAGTACTTGTGCATACGACACCATCACTTCCAAGTTTGTTACAAACTACCAGGTTGATAAAAGAAAAATAGGAAGCCCCAGGAGTTGCAGCATTTTTACCACAATACTAGTGCTCACCATCTTTTTGGCACTGTTGCCAGGGAAGCGTCATAGTATTTTTGTGATTATTGCTTTCTTTTATTTTCTACTGCAACATTCTTCTAAGTAGTTTATTTCAGCAAAAGTAGAGTAGTTGTTTCATTTCAATTCTGCAAAAGTAGATTAGGCATTTCCTAGTTTCATTTCATTTCTGTAATTTCCATTTCAGCTAAAAGTAGATTAGGCATTTCCTGCTTTCATTTCAATTTTGCAATTTCCATTTCAGCAAGCGTAGATTATTTATTTCCTGCTTTCATTTCAATTCTGCAATTTCAGTTCAACAAGCGTAGATTAGTCATTTCCTACTTTCATTTCAATTCTGCAATTTCATTTCAGCAAGCGTAGATTAGGCATTTCGTTACTTTCATTTCAACAAGTTTATTTTAGTAGTTGCAATTTGTCATTCAATCCATTTCAGTTTTGCAGGTGCAAGCAGGAAAAAAGAAAAATCACCCAAGAAAAGATTTCCTTTCATGCTTCATAGGAACAGAGACAATTCAGGAAAATTCCTACCCAATACCCCCACCACATCACTAAGTCACCCTTCTCTCTTCTTTGGTGGCAGTGACCCAGAAGAACCTACAGGTGGACCTCCAGAGATATACAAAGATCCTATAATAGAAGAAGAGCAAGAAATCATTCCTCCTGAGACCATGGCTGAAAACAGAAATGCTAGAGGAAATGGGGAAAGAATAGAAGGTGTCTTTGCTATCTGGGAGACCAATGGGGACACTAAAATGAAAAACATAGGTCCTTCAGCCTTACCTCACTTCCATGGATTGGCTACCGAGGATCTTGATACCTTCTTGTTTGAATTTGCTATTCTTTGTCGAACCTATGACTGTGAAGAAGATGAGCAGAAGTTGAAACTGTTTCCTTCTACCCTCAAGGATGCAGCATTGCACTGGTTCATGGGGTTACTTGGAAACACCATCACAACTTGGGGTTAGATGTAGCAAGCCTTTAACAATAAATACCGGGACTACTATAGATCAAAGGATACCAAGGAAGAAATCTTCCAAATGACCATGGGAAGTGATGAGTCCTTAGAAGAATATGAAGAGAGGCTTCAGCTCAGTTATAATAGGACCAGGTGCACACTTGACCTCGAATATCTGAAGTTGGTCCTGCTCAAAGGAGTCCTTGAAGAACTTTTAGATACCCTCCATTTGTTTGCATGGAGAGACATCTACCAACTACCTTATGATGACATAAAGGCTGTGTTTAGAAACCATTCCAAGTCAGCCAAAAAGAGAGGTAGGGGAAGTCAACCTTTAGCCAGTACATCCTCATCTAGTTCATTCCTTAGAAGCAAACTTGAGAATCGGCCGGAAGATTTCAAGAGTGAGATGAGGTAGACTCTTGCCATGCAAATGGATACATTTCATATCAAAAGGAAACAAGAGGAAGCCAAGAGGGCTTTGGTCATCGTCTGTCCCCAGGTGCACTAGAAAGCATCCTATGAATGAATGTCCATTGAACTATATAGAAGTGTGCTCAGTGTGTGAAGAAGACCATCCTACGAATCAGTGCCCTTCTTTTCCCAGACTTAAAGGTGGATATCATGGGGCTGAAGGAGCCAGTGAACCACTCTATTTCATGAACCAAAGGTGGCCACATGGGCCCAAGACTTACGAGCAGGGAATGCAAGGAACATCCCAGACCTATTACAACCCAATCAAGCCACTTCCATGCCTTCTTGGGGTCCCCCTGCTCATCCTTCCTAGTCCACACCCCCTCCTTGGTTGTATCCATCTCAATACCATGCTCCTCTAGTTGCTCATTCATTTCACTATTATGCTCAGCCACAACCTCAATGGAATGCACCACATCAGGGGTGGAGGCCCCAGTACAACTCTCCTCTTGCTCTTTTTCCTACACCACCTGTTCAACCAAAACCATTACGTCCTACTCCAACAAGCCAACCTGAAATACCTACTCAACCGAGCCCGAAGCCCAATAACGGACAGGCCCAATAGGTATATAGTGGAGAAACATCACGCAAGACCTATGCTGTGTAAATTTAGGAGATTAAACTATGATACATGAAGGTTCCCCTAGATAACCAACCTCCCCCTAAGGAGGATGAGGAAGAAAAACATGAATGTGAACAAAAATCCATTCCACCCTTTCCTGAGAGATTAACTGGAACCACTAACCGACTCCAGAAGAAACTGAACTTCTGGGAGAACTGAAATAGTTATGTGTAAAGATACCACTTCTCCAAGCCGTCAAAGATGTGCCTATATACAACAAGATGATCAAGGAGAAGTGCTTCAGGGACATAGGCAGGCACAAGAGAGATGCTCCAACTATCAATTTCATAGGACAACTATCCGACCTAATGTTGGGGGAGGTAATCTGTCTGAAATATCTAAACCCTGGGAGTCTTGTAGCCGATGTCCACGTCAATGGTACCGTAATCCACCATACCCTGATTGATCTTGGGGATGTCATTAATGTGATGACCAAGGACACTATGCTCAAACTCAACCTTCAAGACTCCCTGAGAAATACCACAACAGTACTGCAATTAGCAGACCACTCCACCATGACCCCTTAGGGGATTGTGGAAGATGTAATGGTCTCCATCGATTCTTGGGAGTACTGTGCTGACTTCCTGGTTCTCCAACCAAAAGCAAAGCTCACTAGGTATCCTCTCATCCTAGGAAGACCTTGGTAGGCTACTGCAGATGCCTACATCAGTTCTTGAGTTGGGAACATGACAATAAATAATGGGCATATGTCCAAGCAACTAGTCCTATATCTTCCTGCCCAACCTTTGTTAGAACATGATTTACCTCTCTGGTTGGAGGAGGAAGATGAGGATGAAGCCTATTCAGCACCATTGTGTACAATAGAAGCTACCATGGGGGGCCCACAAATCGAGGATGATGTTATTGAAAACTTGATTTAGAATCCACCCCCCAGTGTGTTGCCATTAGAAGAGATGGTGGAAGAAACCCAAGCCAATCCCTTAGTTGATCTCTGTGTGGTTGATCCAACCTCTCTCTAAGTTAAGAATGTGGAATTCGGCCCAGAAAGAACCTTGAATATCAACTCCTCCCTATCCACCTCTCAAGAGAAAGATCTATGTAGCTTATTGAAAAACCACTTGGATTCTTTTGCTTGGAGTTATAAGGAGATGAAGGGAGTCCACCCTTCAGTCTGTACCCATCACATTTACATTAAAGAAGATTTTAATCAAATCGGGGAGCCTCAAAGGAGGATGAACCCAGCTCTTAAGGACATTGTCAAAGAAGAACTACAAAATTTGTTGGATACAGGATTAATCTACCCTATCTTTGACAGTGAATGGGTCTCTCCTTTGGTGCAGGTGCCAAAGAAAAACTGGAAGTGGAGAATATGTGTCAATTATCAGGAAATAAACAAGGCCACCAAGAAGGACCATTTCCCTTTGCTTTTCATAGATCAAGTGTTAGATGGTCTGGTAGGGAAGAAATTTTTCTCCTTCCTAGATGGGTTTAGCGAGTACAACCAGATCCAAATTAGCCTGGAAGACCAAGATAAAACCACTTTCACTAATTCAGTGGAAATCTATATGGATGACTTTACCCCTTATGGTTCTAACATCCAGGAAGCTTTGACTAACCTAGGAAAAGTTTTAACCAAGTGCATTGAAATGAACCTATCCCTCAGTCTTGAAAAATGTGAATTTCTGATGACTAAAGGGACTGTGCTAGGTCATACAATTTCTCAGCAAGGATTACAAGTGGATCCCAACAAAATTGCCATCATCCAAAGGGTTCCACCTCCTCAAAAGGTAAGAGATGTTTGGAGTCTCCTAGACTTAGCAGGGTATTATAAAAGATTCATTAAGGACTTCAGTAAGCTAGCCTCTCCATTGTTTGGTCTTTTGGGGAAAGATACTGAGTTCATATGGACTGACAATTGTCAAGATGCTCTGGATACCTTGAAAAGTAAACTGGTGACTGGCCCAATTTTGAGAGGTCCAAACTGGGCCCTAGCTTTCCACAATCATACAGATGCCTCAAATAAAGCGATAGGAGCAGCCTTAGCGCAAGTTGATGAGAAGCTGTCTTATGCCATATATTTTGTAAGTAAAAACTTGTCCAAGGCAGAATTAAACTACACTGTAACCGAAAGAGAGCTCCTAGCTATAGTCCATTCCCTAAATAAGTTTAGACACTACATCATCGGCTATCAGACATTAGTACACACTTATCATACTGCAATTATGTATTTAATGAACAAACCAGACGTAAACGCTCGTATTATTAGATGGTTACTTTTATTGCAGCAATTTGATTTGACCATTGTTGATAAATCGGGTAAGGAAAATGTTGTTGCTAATTTTCTGTCTAGACTAGATTTGCCTGCACGTGAAGAAGGAATGGTGGATGATCAAATGCCAGATGAACACCTATTTGATATCTCAGTACTCTCTCCATGGTTTGTTGATATAGCGAATTACCTAGTTTTAGCGCAATTTCTGCCACGCCTATCCTCAAAAGAGAAAAGCAAGATCATGAGGAAAAGTGCTCCATTCACCTGGATTGGAGGCAATCTCTTCAAACTTCGCCCAGATCAAATTTTGAGGTGATGTGTTAGGGAGGAGGAAGTTTTTGACTGATTCTCCTAACCTATCATGATGGGTCCTGTGGGAACCATTTTGCACCAAAGAGGACTGCCTTCAAAATTCTGCAAGTAGGCTACTATTGGCCCACTCTTCATCAGGATGTCAAGAGGTATATCAGCCATTGTGACCAATGTCAAAGGATGGAGAAACCTACTCCAAAGGATGAGATGCCTCTGCAACCTCAAGTGACTTTCGAGCCATTTGAGAAGTGGGGCATGGACTTTGTGGGTCCTATCAACCCTCCTTCAAAACAGAAATCTTACATTATTGTGTGCACTGATTATCTGACAAAAAATGGTAGAAGCAAAGGTGATCAAGGCAATAACAGAAGAAAAAGTAGCCGAGTTTTTGAGGGAGAATATATTCTACAAGTTTGCATATCCAAGCGAATTAGCCATAGATCAAGGGAGTCAGTTTAAATCCAATCTGATTGAAGGCATGCTCACACACCACAAAATTAAGCACAAAACTTCCACCCCTTATCATATGCAAAAATGGATAGGTGGAAGTCACTAACATAGCTTTGGAAGGAATTTTGACCAAGGTAGTTAGCATCAACAGAAAGAATTGGGAAAATTGATTGGTTGAGGCCACCTGGGCCTATAACACCATTTGGAAAACCACCACGGGGTTCACACCCTATGAGCTAGTCTATGGGAAGAAGGCTTTGTTGTTAATAGAATTTGAATATAACACCTTAAGGATGGCAGCTCAGCTAGACCTAGATCTCACTGTGCACAAAAGGAAAGGTTACTTCAGCTAAATGGATTGGATGAACAGAGATTGCAGGCCCTTCTCCACACAGAGGTAGTCCACCTTCAAAGGAAAATATGGCATGACAGACACCTCAAAGAAAAACAATTCCAGAAAGGAGATTGGGTGTTGCTGTATGATTCAAGATATAAAGATTTAAAGGACAAACTAAGGACAAGATGACTGGGACCGTACACAGTAGAAAAATGCAATGACAATCGTTCAGTTCTGATTCAGACCATGGATGAAGAATTCATCCCCATGCTCATCAATGGGCATAGGTTGAAGATCTATAGGAAGCCCCTCTCCATGTAGGAATTCATTGAAAATCTGAGTAAAGCAGTGTTGGTAGTGGAGCAGGTCTCTGCCTCCACTCCACCCACACCCTAGACACAAAAAAATTAAAATAAAAAAAATAAAAGATCCTTCCTTGAAAACCTCCTGGAGGCACCTAGGGCAGGCAGTGAGGGTGAAAACCTCTTGGAGGTGCCCCAACTATCTCAAAAAAAAAAGGAAGAAAATGAAAAGAAAAGGAAAAAAGAAAAAAAATAGAAAAACTAACTTCTTTTGAATGCATTGCAGATTGAAAGGGGGTCAGAGAAGAAAAAAGGACATGGTTAGGTTCAATACACCCTTGATAGATCATTTCTCCATCGCCATTGTCCTTTCCCAAGTCCTAGTCTCACTTGTTCGGGAAATTTTGCATCCTATAAGAAGTTGTGTGCATTCTATAGGAGGCTCCTATAGAAACTACGGAGAGCTCGAAATCAAGTTGAAAAGAGCTAGAGGCCTAGAAATTTGTACAGAAGACCTGTGGACCTACCTGCCACCATTCATCATCCTAACTGTCCATTCCATCCCTGCAACACTACATTTCCACTCGCTTCTTTCTTCCCTGCACAAAAAACACATAAATTCTATTCCTTTTTTTTTTTTTAATGATCAGGAATAAAACAACAACAACCTTAACTTCCTTCTCACCTAGTGCATACCAGTTGTTTTTCCTTTAGAATCTTCCTTGCTTCTCTTCAATCCTTGCTCAAACCTCAGCCAAAAATTTTAGAGGGAGAAATAGTTACAGGAAACCTTGCAGAATTCCTGTAACAGTTGGTCCCTTTAAAAAAACAAGCTCCAAAGGTAGGGTGACTACAACCACAGGTGTATACCGCGTGTGAGGAGTCATTCCTGATCAAGAAGGTCACTAGCATAATATACCCTGGTCATCAATTCAGAAGCCATGAGCGGTCAACAACAACAACAATCTAAGAACATAGTTCCAAAGTCTACACATGTAAAGGACGGTATTGACTAATAGGTAAGTGGCTAAACCTATTCCTCTATTGCATGAATATGATTTAGAAACTACATGAACCATTCAGATGGTCACGATTAAATGAAATCGATGGCCAGCTAACTAGCCACCCTCGTCTAGTTCGAACAAGCCTCGTCCAATTCAAACAACGTTCGGTGGATGCAATCGGCACGTGTTCAGTCAACTCAAGAATAGAAACTCAAAACAGGTAGTGGTGGTGGCGGATAATGGGAATGATGGAGGTGATTGCACGCAGGTGGAATGATGTATCATATTGGCACTACAATAGGGACCAACAATCCGAATGGGGATAATGTACCCTTCCTGCCACCTCACCTCGTTACTGCAGAAAACGCCATAAGCTTAAGTACACTGCAGTTGAAGTCTCCACCGCCTTTATTTTCATTTGCATCGACGAGTTCTCGGCTACAAAAAATTACCTACCACCTTCATAACCTCGAAATAGTCGCTTTCTACCAATTTCGAAACCCTTCTACTTATCAGGCTCTACAAGAGCATTATCGCACGCTACTGAAGTAGAAACATAGTCTATAGGAGCCCTTCTACAAGAAGGTTAGTGAACAGCTATGCATAGTAAAAATTTGGGATTTTGTGCCAAATTCGAGCTTGAAAGAAAGTAGGCTCAGAAAACCCACTCTGCATGTTAATTATCTACAAAAGGTGGTGGATTTGAAACAATGTACTGAGTTGAAAAAAAAGGGAAGGTGAAAAAAAAGGTCTGCCTATGTTTTTATGAAATAAATAGAGTCTCTCCATTTTACTCTCTGCACTAAAAGTCTATCTCCTTCTTTCCCATATTCTTCTGTATGAAGAAGTGATGCAACCATAGGAAATTAACCCTATGAAGCAGTGAATTTGCATTGGGTAGTCTGCTTATTATGTGAAAGAAAAACATTGTCTTGCTCTCTGTGTTGTTTTTTAAAAGAAAAACTATTGATTTCCTCCAACAACCTGAGAAGTAATGTAGGGTTGAGAACAGAGTTTGAAGGGCGGGAAAACTAACATTTATTAAAAGAAAGAAACACGAAAAACTCTCTCTGGTTCCAGAAAAAACCTCAGTTGTTCCTCAGTTTTCAAGTTTGAAAATTTGCTGCCTTCCTCCTCACCTAAGAATTTCCAGTAGTCACTAAACATCATGATAGGGGGTTTTATGGGAAAGGAGCCTCTGAACTCCACCAAATTGCATGAACACCTAGAAGTGCTATCCCTCTTTACGAGGGCAAATTGGATGCCTTTCTTTGAGAAATTTCAAGGGTAGGATGAGGAAAATATAGACGAATTTTTATTGTCTTTAAGACCCCATTCAAAGACCCATACTACATTTAGTTTCAGAGGTTTAACCATAGAACTTACACCAAAATTGATCAACAGAATTACGGGTCTTCCACTTGGGCTCCCCTGGAGCAAAGAAGAAAAACCACTAGGACAGGTTGCTAAAAAGGCCTTTTTCTAGTCTGATGAACATCTTGTGGAGGATAATAATGGGATTAGAAGGACAATTATACCTTATCCATGGGGTGAGGTCAGCTACCATATCATGAAATATATCTCTTGTGAAGGAAGATATAGTATAGTCTATGGTTATCACTTCAAATTATTGCATGAACTAAGATATGGAATGGACCTACCTGCATCTAGAAAACTCAATCTTCCATATTTCCTCCTCCAATCCCTGATAGAGTGTGGCACCAAATTGAATGCAAGGGTTCCAGACCAACTGGCTCCCCATGGGCTCATTAAATAATTTGTAGAGTATGCCCTCCACACATACACAATCCCTACAGCCTAGGAAATTTTCAAGAATATGACTAGAGAATATGACATAAAAACTCTCATTGATGACCTTAGTCCATCTGGTAGTGAAGAGGAGGAACAAAAAGAGGAACTTGAGAAGGAAATCCATGAGGAAACATAGAATATTCAATTAGAAGAGGAAAAAGAAGGAAAATAGAGAGGAGAGGAGAAACCTGACATGACCATAGTTGAATCTAAAGCAGAGAAAATGAAGAGGACGAGAACTACAAAGAAGAAACCCAAGACAAATCAGAAGAAGAGTACCACAGGAAAGGAAGAGACTTAGCAAGTAGAGGGGAAAACAACACCAGAGATAATAGAAACAACATTAGAGACAACAGACATAGGCAAAACAACAGAAGAAGAAAGAGAAAAACAGCAAGAAGTGTGTCCTCGGACTCTAGCAAGAGAAGCACCAACTGTTCTTGCTGCCCTTAGCACTCCAGCTAAGAAAAAAGGGAAAAGAAAAAGACATCCATCTATGCACATCAAAGCGAGAAAAAGCACCAGAATCCAGATGGGCAAGCCTCAGCCTCCTTCAAAAGAACCCATCATCATTGAGGATGCACCTACTATGACAAAGGAGGAATCTCCCTCCAAAATATCCATCACTTACGAGAGAGGGAGTCTAAAGACCTCTAGCTGGAAGGAAAGGATCAAATTAATGGACTCTAAAGCAGTCCTATAGGAGGCACAAACGTCTCTACAGGAGATATTGGCAAAGCTCAAAAAAACTGAAAAATGGAGAAGAAGGCAGAAGAACAGTCGCAAGAAGGAGATAAGGCAAAAGAAATACCAGAGCCTAGACCTCAGCCTAACCTAGGCTCCTACTACAATCTTCTGGAAAGTGGGAAGATCAGCCCACAAAAATTTGCAGTGCCGCTTTTCTTTGAGCTGGAAAAGGAAAGATTCAGGACCCACACATGGATGCAGATTGCAAAATCCAAATAGGTTGAAGACATAGGACACATGAAAAATAAGTTGAGAGAGATGAGCAGAGAATTGAGCATGGTAAGGCATACAAAGAGCATCAGAAGAGCTCAATTGCAGGAAGAAAATGAATTGTTGAAAAAGTAGCTACAAGAAAAGGAACCTCAAGGAGGAAATGAGCTATCAATCTTGAAAGGACAACAACAGAAAGAGGGACGCTAGGGAAATAGTGAGGCACCAGAGAGACAACAACAAGAAAAAGAACCCCAGACCGACAATGAGACAGTGATGAAATAGAAACAAGAAAAAGAATCCCAGGCAGAAACTAAATTACTAATTTTGAAAAGGCAACTACAAGAAAATGAAGTCCACTTAGCCTGCATGGCTAGCTAGGCAATGGAGGCATTACATTGTAGACAACCAGCCAAATAATATGCAGTGTACCTCAAAGATCAGTGGCTCCAATTTTAGATTAAAACATTGGCCCAAAGGGGCAGAATACCATTTCAAGATTATGGCCAATTTATTCATTTATGTCATCACAGTTCAGCTGAGGATAAAGAAAAGATAGCAGAATTTTACCTACACAACATGGCACTTACTGACATGAATTTATGGGATCCAAATGCTGCATTGGAAGATTTGCAGTTAATGGATATGGCTTCTTGGATGAGCCATGAAGAGAAGAGAGCAATGGAAATTCAGAAAATGATGGAAAAAGAGCTGATTGAGCCCCTAATGATTAGAGGAGAACCAGCAGAACCCTTGGCTCTCATCTATGCCCACCAACACCTTACAGCTAATCCTCAAGTTATCCTTGACTATGTTGACAAGCAAGCATAGGCTAATTCTCATTTAGAGGATATGGAGAGATTGTTTGGCGATGACTGTATTCATGCCTTCATGAGAAGGTGGAATGCCTTGGCACACAGCCTAAGGATCAGGGAGTATCACTCCACAAACAAGATGAGCGAAGCCATGAGGAGAGTTCCCTTGTATAAGAACTCAATGCAAAATTTGAAAGCCAACTAGATTGGTCTTAAATTCAGCCCTCCACTGCTGTTAGGACTATTGGAAGGATTTAAGGAGGAGGAAGAACACAAACAATGGGAAGAAGTGGATAGGAAAGTAGGTTTCCATGATAGGGAGAAATACATCACATCAGAGGCTTGGGATGTCAAGGAATCTATCAGAGCCATTAAATATGAAGAGTTAGATTAGTTACTCAGAGGATGAGCAACCCATTTAGCAGGGGGGTGATGATGAGCCACAAAAATGGGTAATTATATGGGCTCATTCTACCTCTTATTTCAACTTAATCCACCATTCTCATTATTTTGTTGCAAGTTTTTGAATGCATTTATGCTAATAGAGTGGATTGGGTTAGTCACTTTGCCATGTGGTCTAATTTCTGTCTTATGCAGATTTTTTGGACAATTTTGGACAAAGACAAGGAATTTATGAGCAAATTGCAGCCAAACTCGAGGAAAACAATGAAGGGGACTTGTAGGGGGTGTATCCTTCATTAATGACCACTTTCTTCGAATCCTCCATCAGCAATTCAGAGTACAAAGGCCCACATTGATGATTCCAAGGGGCAGCCGAGCAGGGCAAGAAGGACTGTTGTTTACCTTCAATTCTAGGACGTTGAGTTCCTCGATTTTAGGAGGATTGTTGGGAGTCCTCATTTGTATAAATAAGAAGGCTTAGAGCCTCAGTAGGTTAGCAAGTTATTAGTATATTTTTCACTTTTGTGCAGCATTATGTTCAGCTCATTTTCAAGTTCTTTTTTAGAACAATTTATGTAATGTAACTGCTATTTTTTATAATGAAGATGAAATGGTTTTTGAGCTAGCACTAATATCTTTCAGAGGGTTGAATCTCTTGAGTTAGGGCCCAACCCAAGTTGCCCAATGCCTCCTACTGTGTACTTATATGATTTTTGCTTCAATTCATGAGTTAATTTATGTTGCATAGATTCATTTTACTTTGTTAAATTAGGTTACTTTTGATGGTTAGTATAGTTGTTTCTGTTTCAATTTACTTAAGTAAGTTTTTACAGTGATAGAAAAAGATCCAAAAATGCCAATAGCAGGTCTTGATCCGCTTTCTCCCTTCCTGGGACTATGATTTGAGGTCAAGGCACTACTACTGCCACCAAAAACAGAGTTTTTGCTCTTCCATGCAACTGCTAGTGTGATAATTTGAGTTGGAAAGGTTGATATTGGTTCATAATCATTTTCTTATATCATTTCCTATTCTTTTACCATAGTTCTCTGACATGCTTTTCTGTTCATAAGGTATTGTTCAACATTTTCTATTTGTAGGTCAGAAATTAGGTCAAGCTAGACAAAATTTTGTTTTTCTAGTTCTTTCTTTCGTCAGTTTTGATAAGTAATTGTGCAGATCTCTTGCAGGACATCCCAGCTCACCATCCCTCCATAAAATAGCCAGCACTAGCTCACTTCTCATAGATTTCCCAGCTCATTCAGAACATCTCGCCAATCTGCCCTAATTTCTACTTTTTTTCAATAAAGCTGCTTTCTTGCCATTTGGACACATCCAACATCACGTTCATCCATGATCTTCTTTGACAAGTTCTAGACACCTCAACACTTTCATCTATCTTTCATTTCCCATTTCCCATCATTTTTCCACCTTCAAATCTCCAAAAACAGCTTTCGGCCTCCTCGTGTAGATCCTCCTGTAGATTCCCTGCAGCCTCTTGTAGAATTTCCTGTGAGTGATTTTTCAAAGTCCAATCACTATGGAAATCTCCAAAAGGGTACTAGGGGCTTCTTATGACCTCTCCACACTATCATCCACCTCTGCAAAAACCAACTCCATCTTCCTTTGCCATCGATCCTTTGCACAGTCACAACGAGATAAATCACAAGCATACTAATTTCACATAAAAACACTCAGAAGTACAAAACAATGATTTCTTCTCATTTCTTTTCGGAAGTAGCTTGAATAAATGCAATTTACCTTTTCATTAGTAAATGACCCCCACTTCAGTAGTTTCCATCTCTTTTCTTGCGAAAGTAGGGTTAGTGGGTAAACTAGGGTTTGCCAGGGTTTGCTAAGGTTTGCATTTCATTACAGTTTTCATTCTCTTTCTGGAAGTAAAATAGCCCCCGTAGAGTTATTTTCCTTTCATCACAATTAAAGCTTCTTCTGAGAACTCATAGAAGTTGGCTTAAGCTCCTAGTGAACTTGCGCCAGATGATCAAGTGATAGCCTATAGTAAGAGCTAGTAATTGTGCATACAACACCGTCACTTCCAAGTTTGTTATGAACTATTGGGTTGATAAAAGTAAAGTAGGAAGCCCCAGGAGTTGCAGCATTATTGCTACAATAGTGGTGGTCACCAATGACCAAATACACAAAAAAATATATTACTATATGAATCCTTGAGAATACCAGTTATTGACCAAAGAAATATGAGCAAAATGTTGGGCATGTTATAAGATATTGCAAATTAGCTACTAATAGTCATATATATGAAAATTTTACTCATCATTTGGAACTAATTAATGACCAAATAAATATGACTAAATTTTAGTCCTGTTATAAGATACTGTAATTAGCTACTAATAGTCATGTATATGAAAAATGTAGTCATTATTTTAATAAAAAAATTATCATTTGCAGTAGTCATTTATCTTTTTTTGGTATTTTCATATTCATTATTTAAATGATTGATTTAGTAGTTTCTATTCAGTTCATTTAATTTCATTCATAATCATTATAAATGACAAATTTAGTCATATATCCGTTTTATTTGTGTTCATCATTAATTAATATAAACTAATAATTTAGTAGTTTTAGATTGATTTTATGTGTTCATTATTAATCAACATAAATTAATTTGTATGATTTTCTGCCTAAATTCAAAAAAATGCCTTACAATGTGCATGTTTATCTAATATGATAACGAAAATTTACATACATTAATTACAAGACTAAATAATATCAAGTGGAATAAAAATAATTTCAACCATATAAATTTTATTATATAAAATATCAAGTCTTAAAATAAGAAGTTTCCAACATAATATCGGTTGGACTACAATTTACACATCAAATATTGTTTCATCATTTCAAAACATTATCATTGTGTTTCCAAAGTATTGCAAGTGAATTTAGCAACTCTGAAGGCTTGACTGTTAGTCTCTATGATTTTGTCTTATGCAAGATATTTTCTATAAGGGTATCACTAGACAAATTCTCTTCTCTCTCTCATTTTTCATTTGTTGCTCTAGTCTTGATGTTCTCCTCTTCCTTCAATTGCTGCTTCTTACCATAAATATTGAGTTCCTCTCCTGAAAATGAAAGAAGATACAATGCAAAGTGTAAGGCATGAAAGGCGATGAATACTTGAATATAAAATAAAGTATACTATAAATTATTTATCTGGCATATACCTCAACCTTCGATAGTGACCACAATGTGGCTGGATGACTTCTATAACAAAGCAAATAAAATGTCACCATAGAAAATAACAACTTAGGAAATTAGTATTCAACCTTCAATAAAGCCTTAGGCATAATCATAACAACTAAATTACATGATAAAAATATGAGGCAATAGATAACTTGTGAAAACAAATGGAGAAAAAGAAGATCGGTGTAAATAATATCCTTATTTGTTGTTATAAAAGAGTCAAGTTCCATAAATTTGGATATTCTTTTGTCTGAAGTAAAAGTTCCTCACTATTATGACCTATGTTTGTAGGATGATGAGATTGATCCAACATCATATTGGATTGTGGACACAAAATGATTTAACTTTCCAAGATGAGTACCTCACCTGGTTGAATGAAGGTACTAGATGTGAGTAGTGTCAAAACGTTAGGGAAGAAGAACATTAAGGCCTAAGAAAATATATCACCACTTGTCCACTAAAAGAAAAAAATGAATCCCACAATGGTCTCTGGGAGTACATTTTGTTGGATGGATATCACACTTTGAGAGATGATTATTTAATACAATCAGAAGTGTACGTATATTGTCACAATGTGCCTCACGGTCAAACCATATAGTTGTGTCCTATAATATTAGTCATATTATACTATTTAATTATAAATTATGACTATCAGATAATTATTAGTTTCAATAATTAGTTTGAAATTAGATTTTTAGTATTTCTCTATATATGAAAATATTCGGAAAAAAAAAGGTGCCTTTTGTGACTAGTTAATTTTGAGTGAATCTAAACACACAAGAAATTATGTTACCTCAGTGTTTCTCTAGTGGTTATCTTCTCATTGTACAAATTCCTCCCATGTCCTCTACTACTTTAGGCAAATTCCTCTTTGATGATGTCCAATGCAAATGCAATGGACATTTATCCTCAATGTTTTTCTGAGCCAAAGGGAAGCTCCACAAGTAACAACCAAAAAGAAGCCTCAAATATATAATTTGGGGAAAATATGCAGTAATTATATGGCAAGCCAGGAAACACTACCTATTAATCATCTTCCCTTTAATAATGATTAATAATTTCTTTGCATGATCGTGTAATACTAAACAGCCAAGTAGGGACATTAAAAGCTAGTCATAAGTAAATATCACCTTTGAGAGTGCTCAGTAGTTAATACTTCCTATTACACTCACAATAGATCACCAACTTCAAGGATAGCAATGTAAACACAAAAAAAAATGAAATTAAAAGAAATACTAGGAAGTCAAATGCGACTAATCTTGAGTCAAGAAAATACCAAACTGATCACATTAGCAAGGAATTCTTAGGCATTAAAACAAAAATCCGTCCATTGCATAATTTTCACCTTTCCTTTAATTTCCTTAATTGAGAACATAACTTTCAGAAAAAATAAATAAATAAATAAATCCATTGAAAAAGGTCTCAAAATCCTAGCAAATTCTTGAGTAATTTTTTTTCAATTAAAAAGAAAGGTAATCATTCAATATGATTTTAACTTGCATAATATATTGAAGAATATGAAGCTTTCTCATCACTTTCTCTTAAGAAAAATTTAATCCGTGGGTTCCAATCAACTAATCAATTTCCCTCCAAGATAGTTAAGAGATCAATTTGGAGAGGGACTACTAGAAGAACTGGGATAGAAGAAATGGAATTAACTATGAGGAAAATGAAGCACTTTAAATGATTTTACACTTCCTCCACACATTTTAAAATAGAAACCATTCAACTAAATCTCATTTATTTCCCACCTTTCAGTAATATGTAATTCTTTGAGGAAGAATAGAGCAGTCATAAATATTGTCCTGAAAGAGGATTGTTTATAATCCTAATAAGTTGGGCTCTAACAAATAAAAAACATCATGTAGTGAATAAATATTACATGGTATATTTCTATGATTAAAATGATAACATTATTCCTAATCTCATTACAACAAAAATAAATTCTACCCCAACTAGTTGGGATCTAACAAATCAATAATTTCATGTAGTAAACATACAAGGTAGATCCCAATTATTTTCAATGACAAATTTATTCTTTACCTTAATGCAGCATAGATAAATTAAAGAGTACATAAATATTTCCCTATATGAGACAAACTTTGATCACATTCTAAGATTTCATAGAATATAAAGATATGATTTACCTATAGGACATGAGAAAGATATCTACATCTAGCACCCCTCAGTAGAAAATAGTGTTATTGAGACAACATCTCATGGAATTAGAATTATGTAGATACACAGTGTTATAGAGATACCTTGCAACACCTATTCAACACTACCTTCGAGCTTCAAATTCATCAATTGATTTACTTTAGCAGAAAATTCTATTGGGATTTGATTAAATAAAACCCACCAAAAAACATTTATGATACTTGTAATTTCCTTCTCTCGATCTATCCCCCTCTGGAAAAGGAATAACTAAGATTCCCCAAATTTTCAGGTACCTTCTTCATGTTCAACATGGGCTATTAGTTTCTTCAGCCCCTCTCGAAATAGAATAATTGATATTACCCAATTTTTGAGGTACTTGCTTCATGTTCAACTTGGGATATCGGGTTCTTCACATGGAAAAGGTTGCAAATATTAGATGTATAATGGAAACAAGCATGAAATTCAAGGTTGCTCCTAAAGTATATTTAGTGAATTATAAAACACAATCTATTTAAAACATGAAATATGGTAGTAACAAAATCCTACACAAGGTCCCACTTAAGAATTCCAAATGTTGCAAATAAAAGTTGTCTTAAACAATATCACCTATTTAATTGCATAATCACACTAAAATAGACAAATCTTTAAAATGTTGAAAACTGTGAAAAAAATGGAGTTGGAATATTATAGTTATGTCAGGGTAGATATAGCTATGTAGAATGTAACTTCTGTCTAAAACACGTAAATGTAACTTCTATAGCTACATGAAATGTAACTTCTATATAAAAATGGAGTTGGAATGTTATAGTTATGTCAGGGTAGACATAGCTACATGAAATGTAACTTCTATATAACATTCTAAATATCCTTTTTCAGTCATTTAAGAGACTATTTTTTTTAAAACTTCGGTTAATAACTTAATAATCTACAAAACGTTAATGTTGAATTAGTTCTTCACGAACAAGCGAAATCTTAAACCAGTGCAAAATGCTTACTGATTCCCCTACCATACCTTTGAAATTTTATTTGTCTGCAAATTTAAGCTAGTGTAATGTAACTTCTACGTATTTGACAATTTAAATGTAAAAAATTACCCAAATTGAAGTTATACAATTAACATATGCACAATAAGATACAATATGCATGAGTTATAAGTAATATGATGTTTATATGTTATATCAAGCCAAAATTTTTCTAGTGATTTTCAAACTTGTTTTAATTACCTAACTTTAGCCTATTTAAAATAAACAGGAGTGGTGTTTCTAGTGATTTTCAAACATTTTTTAACTACCTAAATTTAGCCTGTTTAAAGTAAATAGTTGCATTGACCATCTTATCTTCAAGTTAGGAACATTGCTTTAGGGAATCTTCATGACATCCACCATCTCCGAAAATTATGAAATATTTGTAGTATCTTGAACTAAATAGACAATGATGGCATGGAATATTTTATTGTGTTTTTTACTTTGTGTCACGAATTTATTGATATTTTATGATTCTTGGTTTTGGTTCCATGCTAACGTTGGATTCATCATGTTTTCTAGGATTTTTAGTTGTGAAAACATCATCTTTACCCCCTCCCCCCCTATTGATATTTATTTTTTACGGAAACATAATACAACTCTCCAATTGCATCATCACCTTTCCAAAGAATGATTGAGTATTGTCGAATCAGTCTCTACTCAGGTCCAAGAAATCCTTGATTTGTTTCCATTGCACAAACCTATTTTCATAATAAAATTATAAGTCCCATGTCTCCATTCCTCATCCTTGACATACCAATTCGTTATAATGGAATACTTTATCATTGCTCCCTCGGTGCAATAGAGATCCCTACCGTGGCATGGATATGATTGATGTCATAAAATGGTGCAGTGCATCCTTCAATATATGTCACAGAAGTCCTCTCACCTCACATAACTCCTCTCATCTACAACAATAAGATTCCTCTCAATCTTCCCGGTCTCCATCTGATTCATCCTGAAATAAGTGGATATTTTCATGGGTGACAAAGTGTGTTTGGGGATTTAATAGAAGGAGCCATCACTAAAAATAAAAATACAATGCAACATAATAGTTATCAGCAGGAGGAACAACCCTACCAAGCTACTTCCTAACTAGGTCAAGATACCCCTGAATTACCTCTTATAACGAACAAAAGAAAACCTCAACTTCCTATAGAGTCTTTATATTCATGGTAGCAATGAAAACACTGTGAAAAACAGAATATACAAAAACATCAGTCAATATCCTCTTCTAATCAAGGGCATGCCCAACTTTTGAAAAGTATCAAGCATGTTAGGGTACACCTCATCCCAACTCCTTTTCTTCTACTACTCTCTCTGTTTAGGTTCAGAATAATAGCAAAGGTCTTGGAAATTGATGGGTGGGTAAAAGTTATCACACTATTTGGGTTCTTCCATTTTTAATGATTGTTTGTAAGCATCGAGTTTAAATTGCAAAATTCATTCAAGTTCCTCCTTTTTAGCTGAAATTAAACTAAGCTTTGGAGATTTGTAAGGTTTGATGGATATAAGTATATTCTACTTAAAATACAGTAACATGGTTTAAAATTGTAGGCATTCGGATCAGAATGTAAGGATGAAATGTAAAACATTTTATGTTCATGATTATAAGAAATTTTAATTTCAAGTAACAAAGTTTAAGGGAGGTCTAGTATTTGCATCCTACCAGAAAATTTTCATGCATCACTTGAGCCCTTTCAATTTGGGCATGGTAGATTCCATTACACAAACAATCGACCACTTAAAAAAAGGTGAAAAGAAAAAATCAAATTTCATGCATTATAGCCGTAGAAAAGATAGGGAGGAGGGAACTGATCTGTACAATAAGGACAAGCAAGATGCTTACTTTTCCATTGTCTTTTGATGAATTGTTGGCTACAATCTAGATATTCATTATCCTAATCATTAAAATCTTTCTACAATAAGGACATGCAAAATGCTCACTTGTGCATTGTCTTTTGATGAATTGTTGGCCGCAATCAAGATTTTCTCTATCATAATCACTAAACCCTCGACTCTGGGTGAAATTTATGCTTTGCTCATATAAACACTCGAAATTGTTTACCCATAAGAAAAAAAATCATATTTAGTAAAAAGGAAGAACTCTCTAGAGTCCAACTTCATACCCATGTACAAATGGCCAAAATATCCACGCCCAATGACGTTGCCCTTCTCCATCTAATCACTGATGCTCCCTTAAGGTGTTTCCCATGCAGAATCCATTGGGGGTTCGAATCCCATGAAATCCATAAATCATGGTTATGGTCTTCATTCGTTTGGCATTTCCACACAGATATCGACAAGGCAGAGAAAAGTGTAGTGCTACAATGTGATGTTGTAATTTCTGAATATTTTATTGCAACCGAGTGCTAAACTGGAAATGAAAAATAAAAGAAATATTTATAATGGAAAAAATAGAAGAAATATTTGTAATATAAATAAAAATATTAAATTGCAATTGGGTTAAATGATCTATTTTTAATAATAATTTGTTATTTTTGTGTAACACACTAAATTAAAAAGAAGAAGAAGTTAAAAATGACATTGGGATTAGTGTAAGCATTTAAATATGACATCAATTACTAATAAAAATTTTAATTAATAAAATAAGCTTTGTTACAATACCGTGGGCCAATACCATAGATTATCAATACTACAAGTCCAAAAACGATAGCCTATTTATAACAATATGACAGGATTCTTAACTGTGGATATTCACCCCCACATTACGGTAGATATTATTAACTTGTAAAAAATAGTCTTTGTTACAATATCGTGGGTCAATACCATGAATTATTAATACCACATGCCAAAAAAACATAAATTATTTCACAATGAAAATATTTTATAACAATATGAAGAGATTGTTAACCATGGATATTCACCCTCACTTTACAATGGATATTAACATGTAAATCAAATTTGTTAGAGTACCATGGGCTATCAATAGCACATGCCAAAAAACCATAACTTATTTCATAGTATAAATATTTCATTTTAATTTAATTCTACAACATTTTTTTTAATTGAATCTAAAATGGAGAATGTTACAATTTGAGATATATCTAAACCCTCTATCCTCACGATTACTAAAAATATTCCCATACAAATTAAATTAAGGTTTTAATAAAATTAAGCTAAGATGGATCTATATGGGTTATCTCTCTCTCTCTCTCTCTCTCTCTCTCTCTCCTCTCTCTATATATATTATATATATATATATATATAATCTATATATATATAATATATATATATATATATAATCGCATATTATCCTCTTAGCTAAGGATCCCAAGGATGAAAGCAGCCAAATTGACTAATTATAATAGACTAAATATAGTGCATGACTTTTTAAAGTTTTTCATTATTTTATTTTCTTTGACATGATGATCCAAAATATAGGTTTAATATTTTACAACCAATTAGTTTTTTTCTAATTTAGATAATTTCTTAAACAAAATACAATGTTATCAAATGAAAGAGAGAGTTGGGGAGGGGGTAGAGAGAGGGAGGGAGATAGTGAAAATGTTGGAGGCAAGGAAAATTTTAAGGATGGAAAATTATCTTGAAGTTTAAAAACATTGGCGAATCTCACTAGTATCTAATATGAAAACTATAAAATGTTTATTGATGTATTTGGAAAATCATTCAAAATTTATAATTATTTTATATATAGTCTCAATATAATGTTGGTGATTTTAAAGGTAAAATCATTTTATATTGTCAAATTTGGGCGAATCAATTTTATAAAAAAATTGAAATTAGCGAATTGTTTTCTTGGAAAAATCATGAAAAATTAGCCCAACTGCGAATATTAACCCCTAAAATTTTTGATGGTTGGAGGGCCGAGAGAGAGAGAAAGAGAGAGTGACGGGGGGCACAGAGAGTGAGGTGGGAGAGGGGGAGTGAGAGGAAGGAAGAGAGAGGACAGAGGGAGAGAGAGAGATGCAGTTGGAGTGGGAGAGAGAGGGAGGAAATAAAAAAGACATAGAGAGATAGAGGTGGAGAGAGAGAGGAGTGAGAAGGGAGAGACGGAGAGAGAGTCAGGGAGAGAGGAGGGGAGGGAGGAGAAAGAAGAGGAAATGATTGAGATATGGAGAGAAGGGTAAGGGAGACATAGAGATGGAGAATGACATGGAGGTGGGGGAGATAGTGATGTAGTTGAATGGAAGAGAGAGAGAGAGAGAGAGAGAGATGGAGATTGGTTGGGGGGGACAGATAGAGGGAGGTGGGAGATAAGGGATAAAGAGGAAGGAAGATAGATATGAGGAGAGAGAGATGGAATTGGAGGGGCTAGGAGAGGAAGGGAACAAGAAAAACATAGAGGGATAAAGGTGGAAAGAGATAAGGGGTGACAAGGGAGTGATGGAGAGAGAGTGAGTGAGAGAGGAGAGTGGGATGGAATAGAGAGAATGCTATAGATAGAGAGGGAACAAAGGGGAAAAGAGAGATAGACAAAGTAGGGGAAGAGAGGGAGAGTGTGTGTGTGTATGTTTGCGGGGTGAGATAGAGAGAGGAAATAACAAAGAGACACAAATACACATATAGATATTATAGAGTATTATATAACCAACCTAGATCCATATTAAACCTATATCTGTAAAGTCCCGAGAGGGATCCAATCTCTCAAGGTGCAAACCTTTCCTCAAGTTTTTCACTTGGAAAAAAAGTTTTCACCTCGAGAGATTGGATCCCTCTCAGTTCTTGATAGATCCAGGGTTAAGGTGGATCTAGGTCAGCTAATATGAATTTAAAGTACTTTTTATATGATATTATAGTCTTAAAAATTAAAATTGCTCTTCAAATAAATTTCAAATTGGAACTAGATCTATTAGATTAAATGAATATATTTTTAAAGATACATAAAAGTAAATTTATTTTATTAAAAATATATATTTTTTAAATTACAATTTATTAGAGATGAATAATGCAAAGTTGGCTCACCTATACACCATATGAGGATGAAGAAGTTTTTAAGGAAGGATAACCTTTCAACTTATCTTTAGCATCCTTTCAATCCCTTATCACTTGTAAGTTTAGATTGCTTGACACAATTAAGATGACTTTAACATAAAAAAACGTATTCATATTATTGTAGTACTTGTTAGATAGTTGTAATTTTGTTCTTAGAGTAAATTAGTCATTCATTTTAGCCAATTTTAGTTGTATTACTTATTAGCTAGCCACATATTTTAACCTGTGACTAAATTAGCGATTTATGTTAGTCGTTTTTAGTTTAGTCACTTAAGATTACTAATTTTTTGTAGTATTTCACTTGGAAAAGCTGTGGTGACTAACTTTTTTAGTCACATAGTCACTAATCTCTTTTTTTCTGCTACCGATGAAAAACCATAAATACATCAAAAAAGTGTTTGCAAGCACACTTTTTCATGTATTTCTCATTTTTCATGTAGAGGGTCCATTAAAATTATGAAATAAGGGTACTCCTTGGATGAGGAATCAAATTTTACATCCAACAAGTGCCCCCACTCGAAATTTGAGTAATACCTTAGGGAGATAAGTTCAAAATATGGGTTGAAAAGATAGTTTTATTATTTTATTATTTTTTTACTCCAGAACTAGTGAATCATCCCCCATGGTTAAAATCATCATCTTGAATCCTATTGGTTCTTATAAAGTTTATTTGGGTTATACATTTTTCTTAGCGGGCCCATTTTAGACCTCAAAATTCCACTAATGTGAGAAATACCATGGAAAGGTTGTTGAATATGTGTTTGCGATATAATTTTTATAGTATACTGGATAGGTTGATACACATGAACTTGTTGAGCAACTTCTTCAGATTTTTGAACATAAGGAATGTTCCAAAATAGTATACCCCATTCCTGGAAATGGGGCACCAATCAAAGGTTGAGATATACAATACTAATCTGGACCGAACTAAGGTATATGATCATGATTCATATAAGTTCCAGTAATAAGTGTCCCTAAAAATGAAGAATAAATTCCTAATGAGTTTTCCCTCAAGGAGGAACATAGGACAATTCCCCCCCAGCTAGAGAGCAAATCCTGCTGGAGTCGATTGAGGAATACTTGTGTTATTAGATAACATATTAATGTAATATTGGTCTAATGCAAAAAGTGCTTCAGGCATGGAAGTCATGTTATGAGCATTAGTAGTAGATAAAGTAGATGAGATTTCATAAAACCAAGTAGAATATAGAAGCCACAATGGGATGGATAGGTGGTCTACTCATATGAAAATATGAGGTTTGACTTATGAGAAGGGTCTCTGGCATGATTTTCCTAGGTGTAAAATCAAAGGGAGTGCATAAATGAGGAATACCTTGGATTTGGTAGAAAATTTTCAAAAGGAATACTTTGAACAAATAACAAATCACCAATAGTAAGATGAGCATATTTAGTATTTTCCTCATCCTCTTCAATAACATTTGCAATGCTTAGAAGACCAAGAGGTAGGAACATTTTAACAATAGTTCATTGAGATGAGATTGGTAGAGGGTTGGGAGTTATAACATCTAAAGGTCACTGAGGTTAATAAATATCAAATTCAACTTCATCAATGTTTAGTTTCATAAATTCGGTTTGAAATTTTCTATTTCTATCTGACTCACCCTAAACGAGCTTAGGTTCTAGGGTTTATGTAACATTAGGTTCAGATTGAACTATAACCTATTCTACTCTTTATGATTGAGTTACTCTAGATTCTATTGTTTCAAGTTTTGCATCACTAGATGTTTCAGGTTGATTTGACATTCCATATTCTACAGATTTTGATTTCTCTACTTTCATTCATTCCAATTGACTAATTGTGTATTTAGTGGTTGAACCCTACACTCCACATGAATGCCTGGGTAATTCTACCACAGTGAATTTTATTACAATATTTGTTCCAAATTTTAATCAACCAAAAAAATAACCATTGAAATTAAATAAAAGGGTAACTAAGTATAAAATGATTATTAAGCCCTTGCGAACTGTAGAATAGCATTTCTAGTATGCGTAGGAAATGTACCCAAATGTTTTTTTCAATGTATCATAAATGATAAGGTGGCTGACTCGGTTAGATATGGATAGTATGCAACCTAGAGGGGGTATTCCCATATACTCGAGAGTATGCAGAAGCTCATTCTATATTAGTGGTGTCTAATGTGTCATGTATGATTGGAAGCATTTTGATATACTTTTCCTACATGGAGCACCATCAAATATACCTAAGGGTATGTGGAGAATGATCCTATATACTTACGTACGTGGAATACTAACTACCCGCATAATGTAGAGCACATAATTAATGATAGGTCTATTGTTTATAAATGTTGGAACATGTCTTCTAACCTAGAACCACACTAATGCTTGGTGGATTTAACATTTCATTGATTTTAAAGTTCCTCTTTTCATTAAAGTTGATTTTGATATATGTGATGTAAATCGTATAAAGGTTTCAACTACAATCTAATGCAACAAATATAAGAAAATCAATTCTTTGATTCGACAAAATTTTGTCTATAGGAAGGAGGAAGTTCTTTTGATATTTCAACAAAATGTAAGGATTCTACTTTGACCAAATTTCTTTTCACCAAATGCAGAAATTTCACTTTCAAAATTGAACTAATGCAAATATTTCACTTTCCGATTTAAATTCATCAAATAACATAATAATTACAAAACTTGTTTTTTTCAACAGAAAAACCCTATGCTTCAAAATTCTAAGGAGAAAACCAACCAAATTATTAAAATCAACAATTTCAAATTGATATAATGAATACCAAATCACTATAAGCACAATTTTGTGTTTTTTTATAAAAGAGAGAATAATCGCTATACTTCTGAATTAACCAAAAACAACAAATTGTGAATCAAAAGTGGTCACTTTGGAAAAAAAATTGAACTTTTCACCTATGCTAAGGATTCTTTGCAAGAAAGTATACACAAGTATTTAACATAACCTATTGAAATAAGAAAGTAATGACCAACCTTTCCTTTGATAAATAATTAGATAAAACTCGAAGCCCTAATTTGTAAAGATAAGTATTTTTTCAAAATGGTTATTCACAACATAGAATCAAAATAAAGTTGAATTTTCTATAATGTAAAAAGACACAAGAAATCATAAGAAATATTTTCCAGACCCCAATGGAGAAAACCCCATTTTAAACAAAAAAATCTAAAAATGTTGCGAGTAATCTATTAACACCACTACATTATCATTTTGTTTCTAAGAGTAAATTGCACAATTGTTGTTCGAATGCTAAATAGAAGAGTGCGAAACTCAAGAAAAACAAAGAAAAATAACAAAACACAACCATAGATCAAAAAATTTCACTTTCAAGTATCTAGATATAGTCATTAAAGATAGTCGAAGATAATCAGAGAACATAGAAAGACATATTGTTATGAAACCAGCTTACAAAAAGATAGAAAAGAGAGATCAACGCCTTATAATTCAGCCTCTTCGAAGGGGAAACCTCCTTTACATTACACAAATGAACAATTTTTCGATGATTCAAATGACAAAACCTCCTTTCTATATATAGGAGTCTAAGGAGTCACAGTATAACCCAGCCAAACTAGCAATAATAATATAAAGCCACAAAAATAACAATAGAGGGATTCTATGGGACACAGCAATAAAAATATGGGGACAATAGGGGCACAACAATATTAATAAGGGATACAACTACAATAGTAATGTGGTAATCACTAGTATTATAGGGACCTAACATGCCCCTCTCCTTCAAAAA
>APFE031253690.1:68608-109113 GCA_000404065.3 Pinus taeda | reverse complement strand
TACTAGCTCTTGCCGCGGCTGTCACTTGGTCAGCTGGCACAAGTCCGCTAGGAGCTTAAGCCAACTTCTATGAGCTCTGAGAAGAAGCTTTTTAACTGATGGATGGAAGCTAACTCAAAGGAAGCTAATCTACATGCCGAAAGAAACTGAAAAGCTGAAAGGAAATGTAAACACTAGCAAACCCTAATTTTACAAGCTAGCCCTACTAATGCAAGAAAGAGGATGCAAGTTACTGAGAAAGATTCCATTGACTTCTAGGAAGGTAAAATACATGTGTCTAAGCTACTTCTATTTGAATAAAACATCTTTTTGTATTTTTGAATAAGTTGTCAGAATTATCATGCATGTGCTTTAACTATTTTTTGACTATGCAGAGGTGGATTGGCGAAGGGAAATGCTTGCAGGAGGTTGGGAAGGTTAGAAGAGGGCATAAGGGGTCCTTAGCACCCTTCTAGAGAGTTTCATAGAGTTTGGCTATCAAGAAACCGCTTTCGTGAGCTTCTACTAGAAGTCTGCAGGGGCTCTACACGATGTTCTGGAATTTCTACAAGATGTTTTGTAATTTCTACAAGATCTTCAGAAAGAGGATTTTGGAGGATTGATGGAGGAAGAAAGGTGAAGAAGTGGGTATGGAGGTGAGAGAAGGGTGTGAAGAGGTCCAAGACTTGGTGGATGGAGCTGAGGAGTGGTGAGGATGGTTGGATTTGTTCAAGGAGGAGTGGAGCAATGTTGCACAAAAATATGGGAATCAGGGCAAAGTGAGCGAATGTGGCAAATGTAAGGCAAGAATATGAGTTAGAGGATGGAGTAGGTGGGATTGATGGAGTACGGGTAGATAGAGAAGTATTACAGGTGCTCTGCAAATTATTTGTCAAACTGAACAAACAAAGACTCGAAAAATCAAGGACCTAGTTACTTTAACCTAATATGACCTAGATAACAACAAATAAAATGAACAGAAGTTTATTTGCAATGAAATCATGTGAAATAACTATGCAACTAAGAAATCATGAACCTAACCATGTAACCACAACTGGTATCAACTTCTACAAATAAGAATCTAACACTAATAATTGCATGATGGAGCAAAGACAATGTTTTTAGTGGCAGCAAGGTCACCTTGGTCCCAACTCATGGTCCCACTGAGGGAGAGGTGAGATCAGAGGTGCTTGATGGCCTTTTTCTGAAGATCTTCTTTGTTATTAACCTATAAAATCAATCTAAACATGAAAAGCCTTTTTAATCATCAAAAATGACATAGGTAACCAAGCAAGATTCTAATCTACTTAACATAAATTATTTTGCAAAGATACTAAAAACAAATAACAGTACACAAAGGAAGCCTTGGCACTTGGGTTTGGCCCAACCCCAAGAGCTACAGACTCCTAAGAAAAACTCAGAACTGATGCCAAATAAAGCTGCTTTCCATTACTCAAAAATAGCCATGTCACAAAGAAAGTTATACAGTAGCAACTACAAAATGAGCTAAGAAAATCACAACACTATAGTGCCAAATACAACAGTTCGAAAAGTAAAATACGAAGGCTAGAAGCCTTCCTATTTATACACTACGAGGGTCTCCAACAACCATCCTTAAATCAAGGGGCTCGGCTGTCAAATTGCTAGTGATCAGCCACTTTACATAAGACTGCTGGGCTGCCCTTGGGAATCCTTTTCGATGGCCTAGTAAACTCTGAGCTGAGGGTGGAGATTTCAAGGAAGGGCCTCTTAATGCAGGAGACACCCTTCCTACGAATCCTCACCCTTGTTCCTTCATGCTTGGTTATCATCTGGCTCATAATTGCATGGCCTTGGTCCAAAATTTGTCCAGAACTCTGCATTAACAACATGTTAGCCTTCTTGGTCAAGTGACTATCCTCATTCATTCAACTAACATAAATATACTCGAAAAACATGCATAAACTATGAAAAATGGTGGATTGACGAAGAACATTTAGGAAAAATGAGCCCAATAAGTTACCCAATTCCGGGGCTCATCATCACCCACATGCTAAATGGGTTGCTCATCCTCTAAGCAACTAATCCAACTCGTCATCCTTGATTGCCATGATTTCCTCTCTCACATCCCAGGCCTCCGAGGTGATATCTTCTTCACGGTCATGAAATCTTGCTTTTCTTTCCACTACTTCGCACTGCCTATGTTCCACCTCTTCTTTGACTCCTTGCAGCAGCCCCAAAAGCAAAGGAGGACTGAACTTTAGGCTGATCCAGTTGGCCTAAAGATTGTGCATGGACTGTTTGTAGAGGGGTACTCTTGCCAAGGCCTCCCTCATCCTTGTTGGGGAGTGGTATTCTCTAATTTTTAGGCTATGGGACAGTGTGTTCCACCTCCGGGTGCAAGCATGAACATAGTTATCCCCCAATAGTCTCTCCATGTCCTCAAAATGGGCTATGGCTTGAGCTTTTCATTCAATGTGGTATGGTAGGGCCTGAGAGTCATTGGCTCAGTGCTAGTGGGCGTATATTAATGCTGAGGGATCCTCCGGCTATGCTTTGATCATTAGTGGCTCCTTGAGTTCACTGTCCATAACATTTCGAACCTCTGCTGCTCTCTTTTCTTCATGATTTAGCCAAGAGGCCATGGCCATTAGTTGCGCATCTCCTACCATACTGTTGGGATCCCACAAATTCATGTTGGGAAGGGCCAAGTTGTGTAGGTAGAACTTTCATAATTTGGCCTTGTCATCTGATGAGCTACTGTCACATAAAGCCATGAATTGATGGTAGTTTTGAAATGGAGTGATGCCCCTTTGGTCCAAGGTGTTAATCTGGAACTGCAACCACTGATCCTTAAGGTATAAGGCATATGATTTGGTAGGTTGCCTACACTGCATTGCCTCCACTGCCCAGCTAGCCATGCAAGCCAGTTGGGCCTCCTTCTCTTGTACCTGTTGCCTTAGAGACTGTATCTCCTGTGCTTCTTGTAATTCCTTCTCCTATAGCTGTCTAGTTAGTGCCTCAATTTCAGCCTGCAACCCATCTCTTCTCTGTTGTTCATCAGGGGTTTCTTTGTCTGTTGTGGGCTCCTCCTCTTACCACTGTTCTCCCAAGGTGTGGAGCTTGTCTTCCTTATAGTGTCCCTGTAACTGTAGTTCCTATTTAAGCAGCTCGTTTTCTTCCTGTAGCTTGGCTCGCTGGGTGCTTTCCACATGCCTTACCATATCCAATTCCTTTCTTGCCACTTTCAGTTGTTCTTCCAAGGGACCTATGTCTGCCACACCCTTGGACTTGGTGATTTTCATCCAAGTGTGGGTCCTCACTCTCTCTTCTTCTAGTGCAAATAAAAGTGGCATTGCGAATTTTTGGGGAATTATCTTTCTGGCCTCTAACAGGTTATAGTAGGAGCCCAAGTTGGGCTGGGGGTTTTGTTCCACAATGTTCTCAGTATTTTCTTCCTCCTGTGATGATTTAGCTGCCTTTTCTTCAAATTCCTCGGTCTCCTTTATTCTAGCCAGCGTTTCCTGTAGAACTGTCTCAGCTTCCTGTAGAGAGGTCTTTGTGTCCATCATTTCAATCCTTTCTCTCTAGGTGGACGTTCTCGGGCTTCCCCGTTCATAGGTGATGGATGCCTTTGAAGGAGACTTTTCCTTTTGTTTAGTTGTGGTGTCCTCAATCGTAATTGGCTCTTTCGACTGTGGCTGGGGTCTGCCAACTTTTATCTGTGTGCTCCTTCTTGCCTTAAAATACATGGAAGGCTCCCTTTTTCACTTCCCCTTTTCCTTAGGAGATGTGCTTAAGGCAGCCAACCTGGCCAAAATTTCAGGTGATCTCTCCTTTTGCTGCTCTATTTCCATGCTTCCTGTAGAAAGTCCTGTGTCAACTATTTTCATGCTTCCTCTAGAAACTGGTTTCATGCTTCCTATAGAAACTGTTTCAACTGTTTCGGTCTACTTGGCTGGATGTGTCTTTCCTTTTAATTTTTGTGTGGTGGCCTTGGTTGTGCCCTCCTTTGTTTGGACTTTTTTAGTCCTCTCTGCTCTACTCTGCAATCATTTTTCCTTGGGTGTTTGTGCCATTGTTCCTCCCACAGTTTTAGGCTCAGCAACTTGGCCTTTTCCTCCTTTCTCTTTCTATTCTTTCTGTGGTGGTTTGTCCTGTGTTTCTTTACCACTGGCTTTCTCTCTTGCCTCAGTGTGTTCCCTTTCTTCACTGCTAGATGAGGTGAGATCCTCGGCCAGAATTTGAATATCGTCATCTCTGGACATGTTACGGAAAATCTCCCAGGAGAGGGGGACAATGTAGGTGTAGAGGGCATCTTCCACTAAAATCTTGATGAGCCCATGATGGGCTAGCTGATCCAATGTCCCTTCATTCAATTTTGTGCCACATTCAATTAATGATTGTAGAAGGAAATAGGGGATGCTCAACTTCTTTTCTAGAGGTAAATCCAACCCATGTCTTAGTTCACTCACCAATCGGAAATGATAGCCATAGACAATACTAAACCACCACTCACAGGTAATATATTTCATGATTTGGAGACTGACTTCGCTCCAAAGAGGATGTAAGCTGGCTCTCTGGACCCCGTTCTTGTCTTCTGCAAAATGTTCATCGGGTAGGAAGAATTCTTTCTTGGCTTTTTGGCCCAATTCCCTCTCCTCTTTGCTCCAGGGTATCCCTAATGGCAGACTAGTAACTCAACTAATGAGTTCAAGGGTAAGCTTTAGGGTCAACCCTTCGAAGTTCACTATGGCCTATGTCTTTGATTTAGGTTGCAGGGACATTAAGAATTCCTCCCGTATCTCATTTTCATGACCCTGAATTTCGTCACAAAAGGTCATCCAATTGGCATGGGTGAAGAGGTTCACCACCTCAGGATGTTCACGCAATTTACTGGAATCCGAGGGTTCCATCCTGATAAACCCCCCTCGCATGGTGAGAGTGCTCTATCTTATGCTCTAAGTAGAAAGGGACTGTTGTTTTATGGTTTCCTCCTTTGAACTTCATGAAAGGATATATTGGGAGTTTAAATTTTAATTTGCACCAATTCCCCGGTTCTAATGCTTTTGCTATCCAAAACTCGGCTGCTCGTGCATAATAGGAAGAATTAGGTTTCCACAGAGAGGGCACAGAGCTCAATTTTCATCCCCAGCATACATACAACCGTGTAAATTCAAATTCTTCATACACAGGTTATCCCTCACAGTGCTTTATCTTTTCTACATGAAAATTCTTTTAACAGGAACCATGGAGGAGAACTTTGACACAGAACCGACTGAGAAATTTCGTGCAACACACAGGAAAACTCTTATTTTCAACTCACAGGTAGACTTGTCTCTAACCCTCCAATTCAAGATAGTTCAATTCACCACTTTTTCGAAACATACCATGCATGGAAGAGTTTTTTTGAGCCTACCTCTCTCGGAACTCCAAATTTGACGAAGAAAAGTCTAGGCTTCTCTGCTCCAGAAGGCTATGCCATACATCCTGTAGAACTTCTTCCTGTATAAATCTTGTTGGCTTCTATAGGATGTCACTGCGCCTCTGAACGAGCCCAGTACACAGGAGAATTTTGAAATAGGCCGAAAGGCTCGGTGGAGGACGACGGGTTAACAGATTGTGGAAGCAGAGGATGTGTACTTCGGCTGAGGACGTTGCAACTGCAAATGAATAGCAGGTGGTGTGAGTCTTTAGCCAAGCATTTTTGAACGACGGTGCAATTCGTGGCAAGGGGGTGAGGTGGCCGGACCGAACCGTTATCCAACATCATGGCCATCATTTCTCTGCGTGTCCTTGGCTGCCATTACCTCTCCTCTGCCATTAATCATTGCCACCACTACCAGTCCCGCCAATTTTCCGCGACTAGACACTCCACATGTGTCAGCTACATGTCTCATCGATAATTTTGAACGCAACTGAGCTTGTTCGGATCCCACGAAGCTGTGTAACTGGCTCAGGGTGGCCAGTTGACTAGCCACCGATTTCATTAAATCTGAACCATTTTCACAGACATGTAGTTTTCGAAATATAGTTTATGCAATTGACGAATGAGGTTAGACACTTACCTGCATGGCCGTGGACGCGTTATGTAGAATTCAACTCTTGGAATCACTGCTTCACTTGCTGCTGCCTTGTGCACGGGTGTTAGAGCCCATTCTTTCATTTGTTGAAGTTGTATGCATGGCTTTGGAACCCGATCCTTTGGTTGGCAACGTTGCATGCACAGGTTCTGTTTGGTTTCAGCTGTCAAGGATGTTTTCACATCCAAGAGGAGCCTTTTTACATGTTCCCTTTGGTGGTTTCGGCTGCCCCTACCTCTAGAGTATGTCTTCCAAAGGGATCAGCCGCTACAGGATTCCTGTAGGATGTCTTGTAGCTGCTTCTCCTCCTGGGATGCAGGCTAAATGAGCATGGCTATATTCGCTGATGAAGAGTCTAGATGGAGCTTGGAGAGGTAGGGTGTGCGAGACTTTAGTGCTTGACTTGTCACTTGAAAATTTTTGCTATCAATCTAAGGAAAATAGGGTTTCTTGTATGAATGTGCAAGAACACACAACCAGGTGGGTGATGGAGGTGTAAAGAGATGGAACAGTGTGCCATATGGTGATGGGTGGAATAGAGGGGTGGCTGCAGGCCTAACGAATAGATTCCAAGCTTCAGATTCCCTTCCAAAATTGAATTTGGCTCACCCAAAGGTTCTACAGGATGTTTCCTGTAGAAAGCCCAGAACTTCCTGTAGAAGGTGGAATCTTGACCCAAATGTGATCAAATCCTAGGAAAGGCGACTAGCCATGGAGGGAGTTTCTTTAGGGATTTCCTGTAGCCTAGTACGGACCCCTGTCCTCATTTTGTACGACCCTCCTTGCCTATAATGTATTCCTACAACCTGCAATTATTTCACAGAGATTAGGCCTTTTTTTTTTGAGAGAGAGAGAGAGACAGTTGGGGCGCCTCCATGAGGTTTTCACTCAAGGATCTTTGTATTCCATTTTCTTATTTTTTCTAGAGATAGCTAGAGCGCCTCCATGAGGTTTTCACCCCTACTGTCTACCCTGGGGCCTCAAAGAGGTTTTCACCCAAGGATCCTTTACTCGTGTTTTTTTCTTCTTCTTTTTTTTTTTTCAAGGCATGGGTGGAATAGAGGTAGGGCCCTGCTCCACTACCAGTACTAATTTTTCCAAAGTTTCAATGAACTCCTACCTCGAAAGGCATTTCCTATAGATTTTCAATTGATGTCCATTGACAAGCATGAGGATGGCTTCTTCATCAATGGTCTTGATAAGGACTGAACCATTGTCATTGCATTTCTCCACTGTATATGGTCCTAACCATATTGTCCTTAGATTCCCCTTGAAATCCTTGTATCTTGAGTCATACAGCAGTGCCCAATCTCTTGGTTGGAATTTCTTTTTGTTAAGGTGTCGGTCATGCCATATCTTCCTCTCGAGTTGAACTACTTCTAAGTGGAGGAGGGCCTGCATTCTCTGTTCATCTAATCCATTCAGTTGCAGTAATATTTCACGTTGAGCATAGCTGAGATCTAAGTCCAGTTGTGCTGCCACCTCAATGTGTTGTACTCAAACTCTATGGACAGCAAAGCTTTCTTCCCGTAGACTAGCTCATAAGGTGTGAAACCTATTGTAGTTTTCCAAGAGGTGTTGTAGGCCCAGGTGGCCTCAACTAGGTGATTTGCCCAATCCTTTCTATTGTTGCTCACCACCTTAATCAAAATCTCTTACAATGCTCTATTAGTAACTTCCACCTACCCATTTTCTTGTGGATGATACGAGGTGGATGTTCTGTGCTTGATCTTATGATGAGCGAGCAGGTCTTCAATCAAGTTAGAGGTGAACTGGCTTCCTTGATCGGTGACTAACTCTCTTGGGTAGCCAGACTTGTAGAAGATATTTTCCGTTAAAAACTCAGCTACTTTTTCTTCTATCGCTGGCTTCATTGCCTTTGTTTCTACCCACTTTGTCAAGTAGTCGGTTCACACAATGATGTAAGACCTTTGCTTTGTAAGAGGGTTGATAGGACCCACAAAATCCATGCCCCACTTCTCAAATGACTCGAAGGTCACTTGAGGTTGGAGAGGCATTTCATCCCTTGGAGTCAGTTTCCCCATCCTTTGACATCAGTCACACCAGCTAATGTATCTTCTGACATCTTGATGAAGATTAGGCCAATAGTATTCTGCCTGTAGAATTTTTAAGGCAGTTCTTTTTGCTGCAAAGTGGCCTCCACAGGGCCCATCGTGACATATTAGGAGGATGTCAAAGACTTCCTCCTCCCTAACACAATGCCTCAAGATCTGATCTGGGCCAAGTTTAAACAGGTTACGCCCAATCCAAGTGAATGGGGCACTCTTCCTCACAATTCTACTCTTCTCCTTGGAGGAGAGATGCAGAAGGAACTGTGTCAAGACCAAGTAATTTTCTATATCAGCAAACCATGGAGAGAGTACTGAGATGGCAAATAGGTGTTCATCTGGCATCTAGTCATCCACTGTCCCTTCTTCACTTGTAGGCAAATCCAATATAGACAGGAAGTCAGCAACAACATTTTCCTTACCTGGCTTGTCGACAATGGTCAGATCAAATTGTTGCAACAAAAGTAACCATCTAATGATACGAGCATTTACATTAGGCTCATTTGTTAAATATCTAACCGTAGCATGATCAGTGTGTACGAATGTTTGATAACCAGTGATATAGTGTCTGAACTTGTTTAGGGAATGGAATATAGCCAGGAACACTTTCTCGGTTACAATATAGTTCATCTCTGCCTTAGACAAGTTTTTGCTGACAAAGTATATGGCATATGGTATTTTCTCCTCAACTTGTCCTAAGGCTGCCCCTATGGCTTTGTTCAAGGCATCGGTGTGGATGTGGAAAGGTAGGGCCCAGTTTGGACCTCTCAAGGTCGGGGCGGACGCCAGCTTATCCTTCAACTCATCCAGAGCCCCTTGGCAGTCGTCAGTCCATTTAAACTCAACATATTTCCCTAAGAGGCTAAACAATGGCGAGGCTAGCTTACTGAAATCTTTGATGAATCTTCTATAATATCCTGCCAAGCCTAGAAAACTCCGAACATCTCTGACCTTTTGAGGAGGTGGAACCTTTTGGATGATAGCGATCTTGTTAGGATCCACCTGTAATCCTTTCTGAGAAATTGTATGACCTAGCACAGTCCCTTCAGTCATCAGGAATTCACATTTTTCGGGACTGAGGGACAGGTTTATCTCAATACATTTGGCTAAAACTTTTCCCAGGTTAGTCAATGCTTCTTAGAAGTTGAACCCATAAGGAGTAAAATCATCCATATAGATTTCTACCGAATCGTGAACCAGTTCAGCAAATATGCTCAATACCGCCCTCTAGAAAGTGGTAGGAGTGTTGCACAACCCAAAGGGAAGGACCTGGTAGGCAAAGGTACCCCATGGACAAGTGAAGGTGGTTTTATCTTGGTCTTCCCGGCTGATTTGGATCTGATTATACCCGCTGAACCCATCTAGGAAAGAAAAGAACTTCTTCCCTGCTAGTCCATCCAACACCTGATCTATGAAAGGCAAAGGGAAATGGTCCTTCTTGGTGGCTTTGTTAAGTTCTCAGTAATCTACACAGATTCTCAACTTTCCATTTTTCTTGGGCACAAGCACTAGAGGTGAAACCCACTCACTATCAGAGATGGGGTAGATGAATCATGCATCCAACAATTTTGGCAATTCTTCCTTGACGATGTCTTTAAAGGCTAGATTCATTCTCCTCTGAGGCTGTCTGACTGGTTTACAATTCTCTTTAATGTAGATGTAATGGGTACAGACCGAAGGGTGGACTCCTTTCATCTCCTTATAGCTCCAAGCGAAAGCATCTAAATGTTTTTCAATAAGCTACACAGCTCCTTCTCCTGGGAGGGAGATAAGGAGGAGCTGATCTTTAAGGTTCTTTCCGGGCCAAATTCCACACTCTTAACTCTGGGAGAGGTCGTATTAGTCACACAGAGGTCCACTAAAGCACTGGCTTGGGTATCTTCCACCAACTCTTCTAATGATAGTGCACTAGGAGGTGGATTTTGAATCAAATTCTCAATCAAGTCATCCTCGGTTTGAGGGCCTCCCCTGGTGGCTTCTATTGTGCACAAAGGTGCAGAGTGGACCTTGTCCTCATCTCCCTCTTCCAACCAGAGTGATAAGTCATGTTCTAGCAGAGGTTGGGCAGGAGGATAGAGGACTAGCTACTTGGACATAGGCCCATTCTTGATGGTCATGCTTCCGGCTCAACAACTGATGTAAGAATCCGCAATAGCTAACAAAGACCTTCCTAAGATGAGGGGGTATCCAGTAAGTTTTTCCTTTGGCTGAAGGACCAAGAAGTTCGAAGGGTACTCCCAAGAGTTAACAGAGACCAAGACATCTTCCACAATCCCTTCGGGAGTCACAGTGGAGCGGTCTGCTAACTGCAGCATTGTCGAGGTCTTCCTCAAGGAACTCTGAAGGTTGAGTTTAAGCATAGTGTCCTTGGTCATCACATTAATGGCAGCCCCTAGATCAATCAAGGCATGGGGGATTATGGTGCCATTGATGTGGACATCAACTACAGGGCTCCCAGGGTCCAAATACTTTAGACAGGTTACTTGTCCCAACATTAGATCGGACAGTTGTCCTATGACATTGATAGTCGAGGCATCTCTCTTTCGCCTGCCTGGGTGCCTGAAACACTTCTCCTTAATTAATTTGTTGTATATTGGTACATCTTTTATGGTCTGGAGAAGTGGTATTTTCACACACAACTATTTAAGTTCTCCCAGAAGTTCAGTCTCCTCTGGGTTTGGTTGCGTGGTTACTGTTAGTCACTCAGGAAAGGGTGGAATGGCTTTGGGTTCACTTCCCTGTTTCTCTTCCTCATCCTCCGGGGGAGGAGGTTGGCGATCTGGAAGGACCTTCCCAGATCGTAGGTTGATCTCCTGGATCTCCACAGCATAGGTAGGGCATGTTGTCTCCCCAGTGTATACCTGTTGGGCCTGTCTGTTGTTGGGGTTCGGGTTCGGTTGAGAAGGCATCTGGGGTTGTCTTGGAGGAGCAGGAGGTAATGGTTGTGGTTGAGCTGGTGGTGGAGGCAAAATGGTGGGAGGAGAGTTGTATTGGGGCCTCCACCCCGGTTGAGGTGCATGCCACTAAGGTTGTGGCTAGACATATGAGTGAAACGAATGAGCAGTAGGTTGAGTATGGTATTGAGATGGATAAGACCACGAAGGAGGTGCAGACCAGAAAGGATGAGTAGGGGGGGCCCAAGAAGGTATATGAGCAGATTGGTTGGGGCTATAATAAGCTTGGGATGTCCCTTGAATCCCCTGCTGGTAAGGTCTGGGCCCGTGCGGCCTCCTTTGGTTGAGGAAGTAGAGAGGTTCAGTGGTTCCCTCAGTCCCTTGGTACATGGATTTAAATCCGGGTAAGGTTGGGCATTGGTTTGTGGGGTGGTCTTCCTCACAAATGAAACATACCTCTATTGAGTGCAATGGACACTAGTTCTTAGGGTGCTTCCTCGTACATCTGGGACAGAAAATGGCCAAAGCCCTCTCAGCTTACTATTTCTTTTGTTGGATTCAGAGAGTATCAAGTTGCATGGAAATGGTCTGCCTCATCTCACTTTTGAGGTCTTCCATCTGATTAGAAAACTCATGCTTGGAGAAAGTGGCACTAGCGGAAACTGGATTTCCCCTACCTCTTTTCTGGGCTGCCCTAGAATGGTTTCTAAACACAGTCTTTATGTCCTCATAAGGTAGTTGGTAGTGTCCCCTCCAGCTAGCAAATTAAGGGTATCTAGAAGGTCTTCAGGGACTCCTCGGAGCAGAACCAGCTTCAGAGATTCAGGGACAAGTGTGCACCTGGCCCGTTTATAACTAAGTTGGAACCTTTCCTCGTAGTCTTCTAAAGACTCATCATTTCCCATGGTCATTCGAAAGATTTCTCCCTTTGTTTCCTTTGACCTACAATAGTCCCGGTATTTGTTGTTAAAGGCTTGCTGCATCTGAGTCCAAGTGGTGATACTGTTTCCAAGTAACCCCATGAACCAGCGTAGTGCTGCATCCTTGAGGGTAGAGGGAAAGAGTTTCAACTTCTACTCATCCTTTGCATAGTCATAAGTTCGGAAAAGGACAACAAACTCAAACATGAAGGTATTAGGGTCTTCAGTGGTCAATCCATGGAAGTGAGGTAAGGCTGAGGGACTTATGTTTTACATTTTCATGTCCCCATTGGTCTCTTGGATGGGAAAGGCACCTTCTATTCTCTCATCATCTCCTATACCATTTCTGTTTTCCGCCATGGTCTGAAGAGGAGTTTTTTCTTTCTCTTCTTCCGTTATAGGATCTTCGTATATCTCTAGAGTTTCACCTATAGGTTCTTCTAGATCACTGCCACCGAAGAAGAGAGAAGGGTGATTCAGTGATGTGGTGGGGGTGTTGGGTAGGAATTTTTCGGTATTCTCTCTGTTCCTATGAGGCATGAAATGAAATATTTTTGTTTGCTTTTGTTTTTTTCTTTCTTCTTGTACCTGCAAAACTGAAGTAAATTGAATTGCAACTAACTATCTTTCTGAAACGAAAATGCGGAATTGAAATGAAAGCAGAAAAGGACTAATCTATTTTGTGGAAATGAAATTGCAGAGGCGAAATGCTAAGCTATGCTTGCAGAATGGAAATTACAGAAATGATTTGCTAAGATATGCTTGTAGAATGGAAATTGTGGAATTGAAATGCTAATCTATGAAAGCTGGAAATGTCTAATCTACTTTTGCAGAAATGAAATTGCAGAATGGAAATGAAATAAACTACTTAGCAGAAGGTTGTAGTAGAAAATAGAAGAAAATCAGCAATCACAAATACTCTGACACTTCCCCGGCAACGGCACCAAAAAGATGGTGGGCTCCAGTATTGCAGCAATAATGCTGCAACTCCTGGGACTCCCTTCTTTACTCTTATCAACCCGGTAGTTCGTAACAAACTTGGAAGCGACGGTGTTGTATGCACAAGTACTAGCTCTTGCCGCAACTGTCACTTGGTCAGCTGGCAAAAGTCCTCTAGGAGCTTAAGCCAAATTCTATGAGCTCTGAGAAGAAGCTTTTTAACTGATGGATGGAAGCTAACTCAAAGGAGGCTAATCTACTTGCAGAAAGAAACTGAAAAGCTGAAAGGAGATGAAAACCCTAGTAAACCCTAATTTTACCAGCTAGTCCTACAAATGCAAGAAAGAGGACGAAGGCTACTGAAAGAGATGCCATTGACTTCTAAGGAGGTGAGATGCATGTGTCTAAGCTACTTCTACAGTAGAGCCTGAAAAAAACATCTTTTTTTATTTTTGAGTAAAGTGTCAGAATTATCACGCATGTGCTTTAACTGGTTTTTTACTGTGTAGAGGTGGATTGGCGAGAGGAAATGCTTACAGGAGGTTGGGAAGGTTAGAAGGGGGCCTAAGGGGTCCCTAGCACCCTTCCAGAGAGTTTCATAGAGTTTAGCTATCAAGAAACTGCTTTTGTGAGCTTCTACAGGAAGTCTGCAGTGGTTCTATAGGATGTTCTGTATTTTCTACAGGATGTTCAGAAATGGGATTTTGGAGGGTTGATGGAGGAAGAGAGGTGAAGAAGTGGGTATGGAGGTGAGATGGGGGTGTGAGGAGGTCCAGGACTTGGTGGATGGAGCTGAGGAGTGATGAGGATGGTTGGATTTTTTCAAGGAGGAAGAGAGCAATGTTGCACAAAAATTAGGGATACACGAGCGAATGTGGCAAACGTGAGGCAAGAACTCGAGTTAGGGGATGGAGCAGATGGGATTGATGGAGTACGGGTAGATGGAGAGGTATTACAAGCACTTTGCAAGTTATCTCTCAAACTGAACAAACAACGACTTGGAAAACTGATGACCTAGCTACATCATTCTAATCTGACCTAAGTAACAGCAAAGGAAATGAAAAGAAGTTTATTTGCAACGAAATCATGTGAAATAGCTATGAAAACTAAGCAATCATGAACCTGAACACGTAACCACAATTGGTATCAACTTCTACAAATGAGAATCTAACACTAATAATTGCATGGTGAAGCAAAGATAGTGTTTTTGTTGGCAACAAGTCACCTTTTTCCCAGCTCACGATCCCACCGAGGGAGAGGTGAGATCATAGGTGCTTGATAGCCTTTTTCTGAAGATCTTCCCTGTTATTAACCTATCAACTCAATCTGAACATGAAAAGCTTTTCTAATCATCAATAATGATCTAGGTAACCAGCAAGATTTTAATCTACTTGACAAAAATTATTTTGCAAAGACATAAAAAGCAAATAATAGTACACAAAGGAAACCTTGGCACTTGGGTTGGGCCCAACCCGAAGAGCTATAGGCTCCTAAGAAAAACTCAGAACTGATGCCAAATCAAGCTGCTCTTCATTACTCAAAAATAACCATGTCACAAGAAAGTTATATAGCAGCAGCTACAAAAATGAGCTGAAAGACTAACAGCACTATAGTGAAAAATACAACTGCTCAAAAAGTAACCTAAGAAGGCTGGAAGCCTCCCTATTTATGAACTACGAGGATCTTCAGCAACCCTCCTTAACTCAAGGGGCTTGGCTGTTCAAACTGCCAGTAAACAATCATTGTTCACAAAACTGCTCAGTTGACTTTGGGATTCGTTTTGATGGCCTGCTGAACTCTGAGCTAAGGGTGGAGAATTCGAGGAAGGGGCCATTTAAGGCAGGAGACACCCTTCCTATGAATCCTCACCCTTGTTCCTTCATGCTTGGCTGTCATCTGGCTCATAATTGCTTGGTCTTGTTCCAAAATTTGTCCAAAAACCTGAAATAACCACGTATTAGCCTTCTTGGTAAAGTGACCTTCCTCATTCGTTCAACTAACATAAAAATACTAAAAAAACATGCATAAACTATGAAAAATGGTGGATTGATGAAGAACAATTAGGAAAAATGAGCCCAATAAGTTACCCAGTTCCGGGGCTCATCACTCTGGCATTAAACCATTTTGTTTTAGATTTATCAATTGGCTAAAGAAGGTGTTGCTATTTGCATCCTCATAATGTGCTATCATTTCCTCCGTGAAAATTGACTGCTGACAAGTGGTTTACGAGAAGAAATCCCTCTATACCATGCCAATTGATTTGTTTCTAAATATAAAGATGTGATATGTACCTTTTGTAATAGTTGTACATCATGTAGATCGAAATATTGCTCCATCTATAGTATCCAATTTACCAGATCCTTGCCATCAAACTTCCTCATATTTATTTTTCTTGATTTTAGGATCTCGATCTTGAATCTGTTGTATCTCTGAAATTTCATATCTTCAAGGTTTGAAATTGCGACCTACGGTATCTCTCCACGTCCTCTTTCCAATTCCATCAGTCTGATCGAAATTGGATTCTCCAAGGAAGAGTTATGCCCAATCTCCCAAGATGACCTAATTATACACTTTTTCAGTAGAGAAAACTTGTATGAAGTACCACATGTCATTGTTTCAACCTTTAGACCTGAAAATGCTACACAGAAAACTACAGTCCATCCTCTTTCTATAACTTCTTAAGAAATTACAATCTGATACTCAAAGAGAAAGTTATGACGATTTTCCCAAGGTCATATTTTTGGGATGTAATTTGGGAGCCTGTTTGGAGCAGCAAAACCCTAGAATCCAAAGCTCTCATACCAAATGTTATGAAACCAGATCACAAAAAGATAGAAAAGATATATCAATGGATTAAAAATCAACCTCTTTGATGGGGAAACCTCCTTTACATTACACAAATGAACAATTATCGGATGATACAAATGACAAGACCTCCTTTCTATATATAGGAGTCTAAGGGGTCATAATATAATCAGAGCCGACCTAACAATAATACTGTAAGGGCACAATAATAACAATATATGGGGCATAATAATAACAATATGGGGACTACATGGGCAAAACAATATAAAAACAGGGTTGCACTAATAACAATAAGGGGTTGCACTAGTAGTATAGGGACCTAACAACAGTTCCTAGGAGTCATGTTGGTAAAGCTAGAGAGATAGGCCCCGGGGGTAGAGTCGGTCAGTCCACCTACAATCTGAGTGAAATTCCTTGCTTTAGGTGCATGTGTAGCCACATGGAGATAGGTAGAAACCTCGGCATGAGGGAGAAGATCGAGAATTGTGGGTAGGAACTCTGGCAAGGGAGTAACACTAGCTATGGTAGGAAGATTGGTGATGGCGGCGTCATGGAGCTTAGGTATGGGTGGATGATTAGGTTGGGTACTCCTTTTGCATCCTGGGAAGAGGGGAATGGGTATTCTTTCCTTGGTCGGCTGAGTGATGGAAAGTGGCAACACTTACCAACCTGGAACCAGGGAGTGGAAGAAAACTTGATTGAGGCTAAGAGGAGGGGTATGAGGTGAAGGGTAACCACTGGGGCTCGTAGTGGGTTGGACCCATCTGGGGAATTGACCCATGACTACGAAGGGCTAGACATTGCAACCGATAGGGGAGGGGATGAAGAAGGCGGGTTGGCACATTGTAATGTTACCACCTATGTGCAACGCTACTATTATATTATGTTAAACTGTCAATGGTTAACGGTTTGCTACAATTAATAGGGTTGGGTAAGCAAAATCATGGCTCGTCCTATGAAAACCCGTGGTCATGGAAGGAGGGCCCAAGAGACCAAGAAGGACACATATTTGAGCACGTCTGAGGTCCGCAGAGGTAGGAAATCTGTGGAAAGGTTAATAATTGAGGCAGCGGAGGCCTACCATAAAGGCACTAATGAAGGAACTCGCAAACTGTTAGAGGAGTGGGAAGAAGAAGTGAAACAAGAGAGTGAGATGGACATGAACTTGGAGGATTGGAGAACCCTTGTCTCGGATCCTCGAAACACAAGGGGAAGAATCACTCAATTCAAGAAGACCCTCTACCTATACTTGTTGATGAAAAGCCTATTGAGTAAGGTTATGGAGCAGATTTCGATGGGCATGGTTGTCACTGTCCAAGGCATAACGAATTACAAACAGAAATTCCAAAAGGTGCAGTTTCAACTGCACAAATAGGATGTTCGACTTGACAGAATTGAGAGGCACCTACCTTGTATCTTGGACCAACCGAGTTGCTGAGGACGAATGCCAAATACCTAGTGTTTGTGGAATCAACTTCTGCTGAACAACATGACTAGAAAATCTCTGTTATTGATTTTTTTTTTATATATGTGGATATCTTTTACATTTCCTTATGCAAATATATATTTATGTGGATCTCTAGAGTATGAACATGAATCCGAGACTAATATAGCTTGGATAGAAAGACTAAAAATCTTTTGTTACTAGATTGCATACAATGGGGATAGGTGGTCAACAGACTTGGTTTCCCATTGGGCAAGTTGAGGCCACCTAGCCAATCTATGTGATGTAAATTTGCTTTATGAATTAATGAAAAGGAGGATCTACCAAGCTTAACAAAAAAAAAAAAAAAAAAACTTAATTGAAATAACTCAAAACGTTAGTCTTAAAATTTCAAACAATAAAATTAATAAATAAGAAGAATAATAATAAACAAAATAAATAGAGGCAATAAGAGAAAATAAAAATAAAATTAATAATAGAGTTAACAATTAATTCTAAACACTTAAGAAGACAATGCACGGCTCTAACACCTGCTAATAACCCAACCATCATCTCTATTTAGATTGTTAGGCCTCCTTTCAATTTCCATGGCCTCTCTGAACTTACAGTGATGAAAATGATCAACCCTTGTAATGACCCTGGCTTCTTCAATGCAGATGTGATGTTTTGTCTTTTCCGCGTGTTCTACCAAAGTTGAGGAGCGGGACCTTCTATGTTTGATATCGGCTGCGTGTTATTGAATTATTTGATTTATTGAGCGACCAGTTTCACTAATGTATGGAGTCCCAAAAGAGCATGGGATGACATAAACACATTTCCCAAATTTAGAGTCCACAGGGTCCTTCGCCAATCTAAGTGAGTTACGAATTAAATAAATAAAAATAAAAATTATAATAATTCTTCAATGAAAACTAGTCATTATATTATAATTCATAGTAAAAAAAAATCTTCATATATTTAATTTGATGCCAAGATCTGGTTCCTTATCTTCTCCTGAAGATTAACCACACTAGTTGGTTCAAAACGCGTCACCTAAAAGTAAGTCTCTTATGGGATTTTTACTGAAATATCTCTTAATAAAATAACAAATCATAAAATCCAACTGCGAGAAACATGTTTTTATAAATTTCTCATTAAAATAATTTTAAAATAAAGAGATTTTCACTGAGAAAAAGAAAAGATATTATGTGAGAGCAAAGAGCAAGTTTGATGAAAACCCAAACCTGTATCCGAGGTCAAGTTCACTCTAACCCACAATTCTAGTACTCTTTTATTTCTAAAAGTTGTTTCCCTCGCCCTGTAGGGAGATAAATCCCTTTCTCGTACAAGTGGTGGCACTCCAAGGGTATACGACCCTCTTTAAAACCACTGGTTCAAGATCTAAGCCTTATATAGTCCCCGGGGTGCAAGCCTAATTCATTTATAGTCTCGACCCTTAATTTTCCTCCAATCGACGCTAAATTCCTCTTATCGTCCCAAGCCTTTCATTTAATTTGAATAGCCACCGAAGGGAAGTTCATCCCTCAGAATACCATTGTTACCTCTCGGATCTCAAGTTCGTAGCCTTTAGTGACCTTAGAACATCAATTTCCTCGTAATATTGGGACCTCAGGACTTGAATATCTCAAACGGTCTTCAAAATGCACTTTGTTAAAAGTTTCGAGACTTACGATATTTTGCCTTTTTATTTAACACTACGAATCACCTCCAACATGGTTTGTGGGTCCTACCTCGACAAATGTGTTGCCACGTACAATCTCGGAAGAACTTCCTTTGAAGGCTTTGCTTTTGAAATGGTTTCTGAATATTGGCTCATCTCCTTCTCGACTTTTAAGATCCAATGATTTCAAGATAGCCTCTTTTCGACTGATGGATCCAAGTGATGAATATTTTCCTCTCTCCGACACTTAATGATCTCCGCTTCCAATTTGGGGTCTTATTAAAAATAAGTTACGAGATCCCCAACTTCCGAGATCCCGACCAAGCACTCCCTAATTTTGTATCCCTACTTTGTTTATCACTATATCCTGACAATGTCAATTTACAGATCCTAGAGCCCAACAATAATTGTAAATGAATTAAGGGATTCCTATCTTTTGAGCTTCTGAGGTTATCTCGTTGGTATTCTCCAAGATTGTCCTTTTTGTCCAAACTAGTTAAATCCTTCCATGTGGCTTCCATATCTGTCTATGGATGAGAATTCTTCTAGTTCTATTTTCGTCCTCCAGCACTATTTTGTGACCAAGTCCCTTTTGAAAATATTCTCTCCTTTGCGCTATAATACCCCTCTGTACTTAACTGAATGACCCTCTTACTCCTTTGCAACTCTTTAACAAGGAATTTCCTCTTCATCTCTATATCCTGCAATTGTCTTTAAGTTGACCCGTGTATCTTATTTCTTTCTTCATGCTTCCGTCGCGCCACTCTAATGGGCTTAATTCTTCAATACTTCTCTATACATATCCACTACACCACTTTGGCTAGTCTCAGTCCTTCTCAGATTCGCTCCACGCTTCCCTGCGTCTCTTTGATTAGGTTCATCCTTCAAGGCTTCTCTATGAAAACATTGTTATATGCCTTTCGCATATAGGTGAGGCTATCCTCCTGAACTATTGACACAGTTCAATGCGATTCTATGTGAATCGAAGGCTTCTGTCCCTCCTTAGATTTAAGTCAAAGCTTCATAAACCCCCTCTCTAAGGTTTTAACACTACTCTATTAGTTCTCATACCCACATACGTCCACTCATAAAAATGAAACCACATACGATTAAGGAACAAAGCCCTCCACATAGAATCCACTTGATGTTTAATTTCACATAATATATATATATATATATATATATATATATATATATACATATACATATACATACATGGATGTGACCCTCTTGACTTGATTTACAATAAGCCCATTCTTGGCCTTTACAAGCATCTCGCTCATCTTCTTCCAAGCTCCTCTCACTATTCTCTCTACTCTTATTACATAAAATATTTTATACAAAAAGGGATTGAAACCACTTTTGGTTTCATATCCAAGAATTCCTCCTAGATCAACAAAAGCGTCACCCAGACCCTCTAATTTAGGATTGTAGTATCTCTCCATATTCTAACTAACCCAATATTCTCTCAAACTCACACACTATTCTCTAAATCTCTCTTAATGAGAAGATTTCATTACAAGATTCCTCACATTCATAGAACTCTCATAAAAACATAGGTTTATACATTAAAATAAAGAATGAAATCAATCTTAGGGAACCAACTCCCTTGGTAAAAGAAAATCTATAGGTCTATTCAAAATACATTTTGTCTTGGAGGTAATATGCTCTTGCATCACACTCCCAAGGTTCCAAATATTCATGGTGTCCTAACCATGTGCTTTCATAAGCTAATGTAATTCTCCTGGATCCCAAAATTTGACTTGCAATAGACCAACTATTTTTTTATGCTACTATTGTCTCTTTTTTCCTTCCTGGGTTCCATACTTTATGTTGCAGTTGCCCATTGATTTTCTTAATGCAAAGTGCTTCAGTTTGTCGCACCTTTGATGGCCTATCTTCCTCTCTCTACTGCATCTTTTCTGCTTCCTGGGTGTTTTCCTTGTTAGCATCCATAATTCACCAATCTCTATGTCGAGCTTGTCCCATGGCTGGTACATGTTCTTCCAATCCTTGTTGTATTCTTGTTGAACGTTGTTGCTATAATTTATTGATTGTTGACCCCCACAAGAAATTTGTACAACTTTTATCATTTCCAAATTCTTTTGTTGTTGTTTAGCAAGCCTATAGGTCCTCTGTTGCATGCTTTTGGGCTGAAACTTCAAGTTGTTTGCCTATTTCAGCAAGTCCATATCTTTTATTTTGTTAAAATTACAAATTTTCCACAAACAACTTATCCCTTTGTGCAAGGTTTCCTCTATAGTTTTTCTCCATTCTTCTGCAATGCCTTTCTTTTTTACCAATGCCATGCTTACTCTTTTTTAATCTTGCATCGCCTCCTCCAAAATTCCTTGTACTTCTCTGTACGAGCATATCATTTCTTATATGTCCTCATCCTCTTGACAAATTTCATTGACTGCATTTGCGTATCCTTTCAGTGATATTTCCTTCTCAGAATTGATAGATTCATAAGCATGTCTATCCTTGCATTGCTCATCTCCTACAAACACAAAAAATATATTATGTTTCAAAACTATGAAACTTTAAGGTCTTTGTAGATGCCTCCAATGTCTCTTCCTTATACATTGTTGGAAACATGAAACCATTCATCAAGTTCCTCTCCACTACAACAACTTTTTCCTCCAAAGATTCACCATCCTCATCCCTTTTGTTACAAAAAGTAAATGTCTCTATCTCAGACGTCTCATCTAAGAATAAAAATTTCTCCACCTTAGGTTCTTCCTTGATTATTGCATTCATCCATTGTATGCAGTCTCCATCTTGTTCTCCTTTACAAGACAATTTTTCCTTCCCTTCTGTCTCTGCAACAATGCTTCATGGTTGTTCTTTCTTCTTGTAATAAACAAAACCAATGTTATGAACATCATATGAAAAATTTCCTGCATTTGCACACCAATCATCAGTGAAAAATAAAAGACTTGCTGGCCTCAAAATATCTCTCTTAATCATCTCTATCACTTTCATCCTCTCCAAGGATCGTTCCCTGTTCAGGTTCACAATAAACTTCCACTTGGTACTCATCTATTCTGAATTCTTCCTTCATCCTAGCACACATCCTCTCTTTCGATTTCCTCTGTAGTGAAGGCCATATTACCTTATTATTCTTCATCATATAAACAAATCCCTGGTCTCGCAATATGTCTCAAATGATTGAATTCTTCCTTTAACTAAATCATCCCCCTTTCAAACTCTTTATCACTCATCCTCCTTATGCTAGTTTCTTTGGCATTTTGCTTTGATTGATTGTGATTTATTTTCTCTAAACCCTTTACATGACTATGAATAACCATTCCTTATTCTTCTTCTGTGAACACTTATTTTCCACTTCTTGTGGGTTGCAACAAGATTTCTTCCTCTCGTAACAAGTCTTCGACTTGCTATAGTACTGAGTTCTCCTTCTTGGCCTCTTTTTCTATCTCTTTCTCTGGGAAATTCTACCCACACTCACGGTGGAATTACCCTCTCCGAAAACTTCTACCCAACCTCTGCTTGTTTGTTCTTCTCCCAATTCTCTACTATAGAACCTCTTCTCCTTTCCTTTAGAGCACATCTGCTCCTCAGCTTCAAAGTTGTAAGCCTAATGCACCTTGACCTTCTCACCTCTCCTCCTTTAGAGTATTGTTTCTCTACTTCTTCTCGAAGTAGTCATCATCCTTATCTTCACAACACTTCATTCTGAATAAAAAACAAAAAATTCACCTCAACTAGATCCAACTCTACGGAGATCAAGTTTGTCATTTTCTTAAAATTTGCGAAGATCAATTTTGTCATTTTCTTAAAATCTGTGGAAATGCTCCCATTGAAATGATTTCTCGATAGGTCTAGAGATTAGAGGGTGAGAATGTTGGTGATTTCCACTAGGATGGGGCCGCTGAATTTGTCCCACTAAAATCAATTTTTGTCAGACAAATAACGTAACTAATTTCCCTAGGAATGATACGAGAAAACATTTTTTTTTTTTTTTTTTTTTTTTTTTTTTTTTTTTTTTTTTTTTTTTTTTTTTTTTTTTTCTGAAATCGATAATTCCAATGTTGCTCTGACTGCGAATATCTAAGGGAACTTTACTAGAAAACTAGTTTCTCGATAGGTTTAGAGAGTAGATTTTCCTCATCCTGGTGATTTCCACTGAGATGGGATCATTGAATTTGTTTTGGCTAAGATCAATGTGTGTCAACGAAATATAGTTACCAATTTCCCTGGAAATCGTGCTAGAAAGTTGTTTTTGCTAAAATCAATAATTTTAATTTTTCCCGGGTATCCAATATCTAAGTAAACATTACCAACCAACCTATTTGTGTTGAGATCAATGCATGTCAAAGCACTAAATTTGTTGATCTCCTTAGGAATCATACCAGAAAAGTTGTTCTTGTGAAATCAATATCACAATAGAGGCCACTGCTAAGCTCTTCTTTGAGCGAGTGTGGGTACACTTTGGGATCCCATAGTCCATTATCTCAGATTGGGACAACGGATTCTTGAGTGCATTTTGGTCAAGTCTCTATTCGATGCTGGATACAAAACTCACTAAGTCCATGACTTTCCATCCCCAAACAGATGGCCAAACAGAGGTTGTCAACATGATGATCGTACAGATTCTGCACATGTATAACTCGAAGCATCCACGTAAATGGGATGAAAGTCTCCCCTATGTCCAACACAACTACAACAGAGATCTCCACAACTCAACATGCCACAATCCCTTTTAGGTAGGGCTCGTATTTTAGCCATTATGCCCCATTGATGTGGCCATACCATTTGCAACCACTTAGGTAGATTTGGCTCACGTACAGTCCGAAGCTAAAAGGGATAACAACTTCATTAAAAACATTCAATACATCCTCCAATAGGTCCATGATATATTGGACAAATCCAATTCTAAGTACAAGCAACTCCATGATCAACTTTGAGTGTCACACAAGTTCCAAGTGGGCGACAAAGTTTGGCTTCATTTGCAATACGAGCGCCTTGTTGGACCCCACCATAAGCTTCGCCCAATCCAATATGGGCCATACACCATCACCAAAGCTGTTGATGAAAATTCCTTCGAGCTTAGCATCCCACCATTCCTTGGTCTACACCCAATGTTCAATGTAGATCACCTTCGGCCATACTTCCCACCATTGTTGGACACATCTGACATTGCAGGACAACTCACACCAACAGAGCTCAACCCGGACTGTATGGAACAGGACACAATTGATCAAATCATGGACACATAGATCAAGAACACTCGACAACAGAGGCTACAACTATATCGAGTTGTCAAAGTAGGCCAACTCTGTCACCAGGGCATGTGGTTCACCAAGGACCAAGTTAAATAGAAATTTCCTCACCTCATGGAGGCTTTGCACACAATGGGGACCATTGCTTCCTAAGGGGGGAGGAATGATCTAAGTGGATATTGGTGGCTACCTGCCTATTCCACTTAGACCCCCCAATCAGTTTCATTTGTTTCCTTAATTGTAGCACAATTTACTATTTTTGGCTGTTTTTTGGGTCCTAAACTTCCATAGCCGTTTTGAGGCCCTAAACAAATTTTTTTTGGCAAAATTCCTCTAGTGATTGTCGAGGCAATCACATCAGCAGTGGTAGTCCTCAGAGAAATCTTTCCAACAAGGTATCATACACGTTAAACAGAGATAATATGACCAAGTTACGACCCCAAGAAGTTGGTTGCGCAACTAACCCCAATGGGGCCCATAAACTCTTGGTGTTACATCTCCTCGGGTTAGGGTTTTGGTTGTTTATGGTTTTCCCCTTATTTTTGAATAATACAAAGGCCCTTGAGCCTCATTGTAACTCAGTTCATAGGCATGTAGTCGCCACATCTCTTCTCATAGATAAGCTACCATCGCCCAAGCTATCTTATTTCCATTCTCTTTGTAAGCATAGTTCAATATTTTTCTATTAATGAAATGAAGTGCTTTTCTACTACATCTCTGTGTTTATGATTATATCTGCATGTTTTTTCCTTCTTGTTTACGTTCGGATCAACAAGCTTGCTCAAATTTCCTATCTTGGGAGGAACCACACCATCGAATGATTTGAACGACAAAGAAAGGGAAGTGTCTACTCAGGCAGAGGAATTGCCCAGACCGCCAAAAGTAGCCAGAATCTAGGAAAAAGAAATCAAAATATCTTGCAATAGCAATGTTTGAATCATGTTTTTTAATGGTGGAAATGGATTCAAAACCATCAAAAACCTCTGGGGCACTCAAAACCTTGAAATTTGATAGCTGTAACCTAGATTTACAAAATCCCTACCGAATTTTATCAAAATCTTGCCAGAATAATCATGATTTTCAGGGAAAAAAAGCAGTTTGGTTAGATTACGGCCAAAGAAAGTGTTCTCAAATTTCTCAATTTTCTAAGCTCTCTGGGTATTTTTCCACTTAAACTATTTTGATCTATAAAAAGAGATCATAATTTTTTTAGCTTCTCGTACTCACCAGGAATGCTACCTGAAAGTTGTTTTCTTTTGAGGCAAAGATAGTTGATCTTCATGATATAGGTCAAATCCAGTGGCAACGCCTCAGACAAATAATTGTTATGGTTTTTTAGGACTTCTAGGTTTCTCAATTTTTGCAAGTCCCAAATGAAAGATGGAACATTACTATGTAGTCTGTTATAGGACAAATGTAACTCCCTCAACTCCCTCGAGTTGTACAACATTTCTAAAAGTTCATTTTTCAGGAGGAATCCCACCATCAAATGAATTCCCCATGCAATAAAATGTTTCCCAACCCCCCAAATAAAGTGTTTTCAAATTCCCCATTTTTCTAAGCTCTTCGGGTATTCTTCCACCCAAATAATTTCCACATAGTGAAAAATACTCTACACTTTTTAGCTTCATGTAGTCTCTAAGAATACTGCATGAGAAGTAATTATATCCAAGACCAAGATGGTTGAGGTTCACAAGATAGGCCAAATCCAGTAGCAATGCCCCTCACAAGGAGTTGTTATAGATGTTGAGGACCTCCAGGTTCCTCAATTGTGATATGTTGGAGGGAGGTCTTTCATTGAGGACATTAAAGGAGGCATCAAACACCTTTAGATTCTTCAAGTTTGATATATTAGAGGGGAGAATTCCATTGAGGGAGTTATTGGAGAAGTCAAGTAAATGAAGTACTAGAATATTTGTAACCTGAGTGGGGAATGGGCCTAAAATACCCATTGAAGAGAGATGTAGAGCCAGTACTCGACCCATGAGGTCACAATCGACATCAGTCCATGAGTAATGGGTGGTGTTATCAAAGTGTCGAGGTATGTAATTAATAGTTAGGATCAACTAGGGCTTCATTTATTGAAATCATTGTATTGGCATCTTCATGGATTGATGAATTGCAGAGAGCATATGATGGGTGTAGAAACAGGGGAGGAAGAAAAAAGAGAGGCACACAACAAGCTTTTGCAAAACCTTCATAATTTAGTGCATGAGTGCAATAAGCTAACACGTAGAGATGCAAAGCATGATTTGTTTAAAATGGAAGTAACCCATCTGCTATAAACAAAAAACAATAGGAACAAAGATCTTGATAGACTTTGAAACAACACAAGTCAAGAACCATAGATGGTCCACCAGTTCAAATGACAGAATTCAACTTTTGATGTTCTTAATCTTCTCCCACCTTTAATTGTTTCCAATTAAAAAATAAAAAAATGGATGAAATATATTTTTTCTTCACAAGTTTTTTTCTTTTAGAATATTTTTTTATATTGAATTATACTATAAATAAATGAAATTATGATCAAATCAAATTATTAAATAACAAACCCGTTGCTGATGTTGGATTTCGCCAAGTCTCCCCAATGTGAAGTCCCAATTAGACTTGACACCATTTGGAGAAGGAGCCCCATTCGGAGTATCGGCCTGACCACTATAGCTCTAACGTTTTCCTTGGTTGCAATCAATAACATAAGAGAGTATGCACATAACCTTTGAAATCAACAAGTAAGTTGACGTTGTGAAACACCAATTGCAATTTGTAAAAGGATATTTTCACGAGAGGGGAGACAAGAGTGGGTCTCTCGAAGGAAAGTAATAATATTATCCTAATAGAGGCATGAGAGCAAGGAAATATTTGTTAGTTATCTAGTGAAATATTTCACATAGAGACAATAATCATTAAAACCAATATAACACATATTCAACAAGATAAGTACCAAATCCAATGAAGTACTTCAATTTCGTACATATGAACATAATCCAAGATTTTTGCATAATCAAGCTGAGTTTTTTTTAGTAACCATTATTAAAAAAATCAATATAGTCTGTAATTAAATTTTACAATGAGAAGATTTTACACACAAAATAAAAGCAAAAAATAATTTAATATATTTTATTATAATATAGATTTTTAAATAATAATTTATTATCATTATTATTTTTAATTATTATTATTAGTTATTTTGGTTGTTAAAATTTATTAGAGTGTCCTATTAAATTATATAGTTTTTGAAAAGAAAATATTATATTCTTAATTTTATAACGCTATTATTTTTTATATATATTTAAAATTTAATATTTTTTTATAAACACAAGTAAGTAAAAAAACGAAATTAATTATTAAATAAAATATAAAATATAAAATTTAATAAATATAGTGAATACGTATTAAACTCATGAAATGTAAGTGAGTTGATTTGTGTGAAATTTTAGTTTTGAATAATGTTCAATTCAAATCTCATACGAAAAGATTGATAAAGAAAACCACATGAAAATAAATTATTTTTACCATTTAAATAAAAATTGGCCCAAAATTGTGTGTCAAATAGTGAGGAGGGCTTCAAGGGGAAGGCTCCCTATCTTAGACTAGGGATGACAGGGGAATCTTGAATGGAATTGGCCTTGAAAACCATATTGTACAAGAGTTTCATAACAAAGGTAAAAATAAATCTGGTATTGAGTCATCTAGTGGGAAACGTCTCGAGGAACAACTGGGCTACACCACTGAGGCAGGTGCTTGGGACCCATTCTAAAAAATGCTATGGGTATCCATACCAAGTATAAAGTTTTAAGTTTGGTTGTTCATTCTATGCTATTGATTTTTATGCTTATAAGTTCCAGTCTTGCTAGGTGTGTCGGGGTAGAGACATGGTTGGGAAAAGATCATTTTACCTTTCTTCTTCTGTATGCTCTAGGGAAGTGGAGAATTCTAGAGGTTTGCTAGCAGGTAGGGAACCATTACGTTGGGCATTTGAGTGGTATGAGTGTTATTCCTTCTAGATTTAGATGGGTTAGTTGTATTTAGGGAAAGAGGGATATCGTGTGGTGTGTTGATTGTGTGCTTCTAAAATCCTTGGCTTTCTTGATATTCTAATTTGAGTTTTCTTCGACCAGATTCGAGGGTTGGTGGGTGTTTCCTCCACTGGGGTCAAGTTGGGTAGCAACAAATTGGCACTTGTTTGGTTGCAAGCTTGGGCAATATTTGTGGTGGCTTGTGTGGGTTTCCCAAGTAAGTGGCGTCTGCATTGGGGGTCATGGATGTTTGTGACCCCTTGTAGGAAGAAGAAGTATCCTTGTATGCTTCGCAGTATTAGTTGTCGCAACAAGGACTTTTTCTTTTTGAGACAAGAAGTTCAAAGGAGAGTGATGAATATGCATCCTAAACGAGGTTGGGCGCATAAAGGAATGGAAGCGAGGGTATTTTTGTGGTGGAAACAACAACAAGATTAGGGACATGGAGAAACCGTAGACCCACCATTCGCTCAGTCCTTTCCCTCTATGGGAAATGTCTCCTTGGTGGAAGACAATGCCAACATATTTTCATAGTTGAGAAACTCATTGGACGAGGTCAATCGGCCTTGGAAAGATGATCACAATGACACAACTGACTTCATGAATAACTTTCAATGAAACCTGTGGGAGATGCATGGCAACCTCGTCAATCTATGTAGAGGACAATGGTGCATTAGGAGCAGCTTGACCATTTGGAAACTAGGATGGTTCACATGGAAAGGCGTGCCCACTATGAATTCAAACCCTCACCATCCCCTAGCTCAACTTTATATCATCATATCCTAGTAAACTATGATGATATCTAATGATCATTTGTTGTCTTTTAATTTTACAGGCGTAATGACACTTTTTTCCTGTTAGTTTATGTAAATAATTGTCATTTTAGAAGTTTAATATATATCTAGGTATGCACCTACTAGCCAACAAATATAGGAAGAGTGAGGCCAATAAGTTTTTGAGATATGTTATGAGAAGATGTAATATTTGGAATTAACGGAAAATTTTGGATTCACAAAAGAAAAATTGGCCCAAAATTAACTCCACCCAACTAAAAAAGAAGAAGAAAAAAATAAAACAAAAACAAACAAAACTTATTTTAATTATTAAATTGTTTAACAAATATAAAATATATATACTATATAATATTCATTAAATTTTAATGAACTATTAAAAAAATAAGCCAACAATATTAATAGTTGTGATGCAACATTGTCCTTGTCTCTACAACTAATTAATTGATTAATATTTTCACATAGTGTAAGCTCTCTGCACAAGCATTTTTTCTCTGCATGGGCTTCCTCCACACAACTACCTCTGCACTAAATGGGGTTGCACATGACCTGCATGCAAAAATTATAACGTCTCTTTAGAAATGTTGTTAATCTTAAAACACTTCAAGCTTAAACTATTTGATTAACTTTAGCATATTAATCACAATCTCAATCATTCGTACACAAGAGGTCAATGTCTTGATATCATTTAAAATAAAGAGTCTTTAGTTTTTTTTTAATTGCAACACATCGTTGAAAATATAAAACAATTCCTACACTCAGGCACCCTTGTAATTAACATATAATTAAGATCGTGTGCATATCATCAATAGTAACGAATACTTATCGCTTATGTTGGAATATAAATTGATTTTGTTTTTGCTTTCCATAAATTAAGGGGTTTTTTGTAAGGTTTGTTTAGATAAATTACTAAATAATGTAAAGAAGAGTTATATGTTTGAATTAATATTCGATTTTTTTAAGAGATTGTTTAATTATTATCCAAGTGGAATTATGTTGCCATAAGTAAAGTGTGGTAAAGTGTGTTATTGGTTTTCTCGATGTCAATAACTTTATTAACATTTATGTCATCTAGTAATAGATGCAAATAAATACCAAAAAAAACTCCAATTCACGATTAGTCACACAATTATATTAAAATAACACTCTAGACAATGAGTTAACAATACGTGTTGTGTGGAGGCTTTCATTGTGTGGAGCTGCGACATAAGTCCACACAATGAAAGTTTCTGCACAATGGATCTCTCCTTCCAATGGGCCCCGCAGAATCGAAACTAGGATCACATCAAGATTGTGGGGCCTTGAATATGTTGCCGAGAATTAATACATAGAGTGCTTCAGTTAATGAAATGCATCTCTAGCATCCAAATTCATAAAGAACCTTTAATTATGAGATTGACCCACAATTAAGATTTATCTTGAATGCAGAATAATAAAGTAGTGTTAAAATTAAGCTATTAAAATTTATAAGATTTTAACCATTAATATTTTCAAAATAAATATCACCTCGATTGGGGTGAGAGAAGGCAGGGCAATCATCTTTGGGATCTAGGCAATGAGAGTAACATTAGGAGATAAGGCCGGGAGGCGGCCAATTGTCAGTGCATGCATGCGAGAATGGTGTGGATTTAAGACAAAGGACATGCAGTGTGTGATCAGAAAGGTTCCACAAGGGAAGCGGTACCCTGCCCAGTTTTTTTTGTGGACAACACCTCAATCATTGAGAATTTCTCCCTCAGCCAGATTCAGATGGATTATTTTGTGGTGGTGGTGTTTTGCACTGGTGATTTCGTGGTGGAGGTGTTGCTCACCGGAACTGTCACTGCAACATGAAAGAATGAAAAGTGATACTGGGTATGTTTTTTCTTTTACCTCCCCTCTAGACCTGAAGAATGTGTGTCATAGTCGCAAAAATGTCAGGGTTATGGGATGGCCTGGTCTGGTTCAGTATGGTAGTTGTTTGTATGGGGTGTCATGGCGTGAAGTTATATATATATATCAAGTACGTTGTTTCTATCCCTGTCTTAGTTATGTTCGACATTATTCTCTCCTGCATGGGCATGTTTCTCTCTGTTTGTGGGTGTCGGTGGAGGTCAGGTTCCATGCGGCTTGAAAAAGGTAGTAGGTTTTTCAAGCAGTAGGTTTCACTACAAATTTGGTTGGGCAAGGGTCTTTTATGGTTGTATGGGTCTTCTGGCATGGTTTGGTTGAGGACTCAATATGATGAGGAACTCCTTAGTGATGATAATGTTCAAGGTTGTTGTTGCAAGAGTAGAGGATGTTTCTATGGCCTTTTGGTTTACTAGGTGTTTCACTGAGTTGATCTACGATGGAGTGGCCCACATGAGATGAATTAGACTATGTTTTGGTGGCATAACTCGGAACCTGACTGTCTTGTGGTGCTCTCTAATAATTATATAGTAGGTCTCTGTAATATTAGTGTATTATATTATTGCGTGAATATTTCTTGGCTCGAGCTAGTGGTGGGGCTTTTGGACCGGCCCAGATGCGCTCAACATGACAGTGTTCGGTATAGGATGGTTTGAGGTACAAAAAAGACGGGGGTTGGAGGCCATGTAAATGGAAGCAGCTACATCAAGACGAGGGAGAACACATCACCCTCAGTCAGAACGCCGAGAAGGAGTGGTCGGTGCACCAACGTTCATAGACTTAAGGAGGAGATGCAGGCCTACGATTTAGGCACACTTGCAGATGTCAAACATTTGGTTAAAACTTGGGAAACTAATCTTAACCGTCGGGCAGGCGTGGAAGTCAGGGTGGAGGAATGGAAGGATCTTGTCCTGGACCCAAGTAACACCCATGGTCATCTCACACAGTACATCACACTGTGTACCTTTACTGGATTATGAAGAGCCTGGTGGCCATAGCCATAATGACCCCTTAGGAGCATGCCAGGGAGCTAGACCGGAGACTGCAGGAAATTCCAAGAGAGCTAAAATTGATCCAGGATCAAATTCAACATCAGAACAAGCGCCTAGGCCGCATTAAGGAGCACACTCAGTGCCTCTCTCAGACAAAGATATTGGTTTTGAGTGCATGAGACCCAGAGGAGTCTTATGATTAGTTGATGTTTTTATGTTTAGTTGTGGTGGAATTTTGTGAGCTTCTAACAATTATATATGTTAGATACTATAGAATTTTGTAGATATATTAGTAAAAATTATTGGTCAGACTTACAGGCATATAAAGCCTTGATGGACAAATATAAAACTTTCAGATTTTAGATGGCATATAATGTGTTTCGGTGGCCAACAAACTTGGTTTCCCATAGGGCAGGTTGAGTCCATTAAACTTCTTTTACATGTTTGTAACCTACTTTTACTTTAACAAATGAAGAAAGACTTATCGAACTTACAAAAAAAAAAAATTCAAAAAAAATATAAAAAAAAAAATAGTTCTGAGTTATTATATATTAAAACAAAAAATATATAGAGAAATGTAGGTTTTCAGTTATATACGTTATTAAAGTGTAAAAACAAAAATAGATTCAACCTCGTAATTTTTTTTTAATAACATCTAGTTATAGTTTTATTTAATAATTGTAGAAAAAACAACAAAAGTTAGAAATATAAAATAAAAATAATTATATCTTATAAATAAAAAGCATGAACTAAAGATAAAGTGGTCATAGGATATCTTAAAGAGAATGATTTTTGTGGTGGAAATATCCATTGTTATGAGACTTTCATTATGTGGAGGTAAAAAGTAACTCCGCACAATCAATTTTTTCACACAATGGGCCCCACACAATTGAAACTAGGATCACATCAATCTTGCAAAGAACACGCATAAATATCGTAATAGTGATAAATACCGCAAAATAAATACCACTAATTAATAAAAAATGAACAAGTAATAGTTCATACCACAAATAACTCATAGCATGGAACAATGAATACTGCATAATGCCCTAATCACTATGGAATAACCGTTGAGGCTTCACTGACATTTTCATTATATGTGTGATACTAATGTAAATTATAAAGAGGCAAAAGATGAGGATCCGCGAGAGTGGAATATAGTTGTGGAAAGTCGGGATAGTTGTTGAAATAATCTAGTTCCCAATGTAAAAGTACCAACGATTAACCTTTATTTCTCTTTTAGAACACTCAACTGATGCATTTTCTGCATTTTTCAGTAAGATTAGCATGGTACACTAAAGTATTAAGTTTAAACTCGCTTCTCATAGTATGCAGGTATGTTTTACAAGTCAAATCTAGTCATGATAAAATGACAACAGGGGTAAACCTTTGCACTTAAATAACTCAGTTCAAGACTATAATTGTTTCATGTATCTGCTATAACAATTGCAACATATTTAAATTGATAGTGTGAACCCTCAATAGTTCTCAATTTTAAAGATGTTAGATATATGGTCCAAACGATTCCTCCCCTAATAATTTGAGAAGTTGAACTCCAATAGAATCAACCACACATTTTTTATTGTTATTTTTGTTGGGGTCTGCTTATACCAAGAAGCAAAGAGAGAAAGAAGGATAAAATCAAGAAGTAAAGAGAGCGAAAAGGATATGAGCCATACACATTCACAATTTAAAATTTTGTGACATATGTCATCATAGGGTTCAATGTAAAGGGTGAGTTATGATACATTAATATTATTAGGTGTATAGTAATTTAATATATAAAACAATGTAATTTTCATAGCACTATAGTCGAAGTGTAATTATATGGATACTAGTAAATGATGTTGTAGAGAAAGATAAACACAATAGATTGTTGTAAGGGAAAAAAATCCCCTTGCAACTGTGATGGTAGAATAAGACACTGCCACTCTCATTTCTCTTATCATCCTACTACAATGAAGATTTATTGTTAAATGTGATTTAATAAGAAAAGATATGAAGATGAGTAATGAGGAAATGGTGAGGTATATACAGGGGATTTCTATGGATATTGAATTTGGCAGATTCTTCCCATCGTAGTGGATGATGGCTCTTTGGAAACTGTGCTTCGCCAATTGAAAAAGAACTTGAAGGAAAGGGATTTTCAACTTCAAACTATGGCTTCATTTGTTGAGCAGGTGAAAATGACAAACAAACCCAAGAAGAACTTAGTGAATTGTTTTTCAACACACCTTAAAACACCGATCAACAAGTAAAATAATCCTCTCCACCATCTTTGACAAAAAAAACTATGTTTCTAACATCAACTAAACAAATGGTATCAATCACTTGATAGCATATGAATATTGTTCGGATAGGCTGGCCGGAGCAATAAAAAATAAAAATAAAAATAAAAAGAATGCTTATATTGCAAGTCTATCCCTATAGTTCATTAATACAAGTAGTCAGGCTAAAACAATTGTACCTAAGAAATAAAGACATGGGCTGATGGTCTGGCCAATGAATGCATAAACTCAATTCTGCACATCTAACCAATTTCATGTCTTGAGTCACCACATATTTGTTGAGGTGGTGTAGTCAAGAGTGTCCATGTTAGCCACAACCGCAAATAGTTAGTTTACAGTACATATCATATATGCACAGATCATATATACATATTTATATCAATAGAAATTATGCTACCTGGTGGCACCTAACGCAACCTAAATTATCTAAAAAGTCGATTTTGGTATATGTACTATATTCAATTTTGTATTTTGTAAGGGGGTAAGTATAATAAGTTTTAAATATCAAACAATGAGCATCTTTCACATAACCCATCCTCTGCACTTCTGCACTAGCCATCCTCTCCACACTATCCTCTGCACACTTTCAGATTACAAAGCGCACCTCCATGCAACCCATCCTTCACACACTTTTTGGCTCAACTTTGGCATAGGAAAAGATTATCCTTTATTTTCCACTATTATGTCATAGTATTCCAACAAGAAAACCCGAGGGGTGCACATCGCATTAGTTTTTGCTATTAAATGCTTTAGGATTCTTAATGACAGTGTCGTGGCCATCATCGTCTCTTCGACATTCAAAAGCAAGTACGACTGCCATGCATACCATGTTGATCCTCAAAGAACATTGGGATAAACACAATGGGAAAGAAAAACGGTTACATTGATATCCCCGTACCTATCCCCAAACTATACCTAGGTTTATGACGTCCTCCTTGGAACTACCAGCGACTCCATTTACCATTAAATATCAGTGGAAGTGGTGGTGCTCGATTAATGAACCAGAGGTTAGCAATGCAAATTCCACCATGTCAGTATTGAGTAAAACAAAGTTGTGGTGAAATCTTAATAGAGTCAAGGAAAATTTATCAAAATATAAATTATAACATTGACTAAAAAATCAAACATTGAAATTTAAGAGAAAGGAAATTACAAAAACTTAATCATAAAAATAAGCATTCATGCATGGGAATACTTTCGTTAAATTGTAGGATTTTGTTGAACGTGAGTATTTTGTATAATCCCTTGCCATAAAATGGAGCCGCTCATGCGACCGATCTCTAATTTGAACCTCGTGAGATAAAGCGTTTACAGCAGGGAAATGGATTTACTAAATGGATGAGGCTAGTCCACAACCCTTCTTTCCATCAACATATAGAGGGACAAGAGACAACGGACAATAGATATTTGAGTGACTCAATTCAACGGGTTATGTAAAGTTTTTTATTTCAAAACGAGTAATGCCACACTACCTGACTAATGTCTGAATACAATAACATGCAAGATAGAAGGCATATAATAAAGCTTCCTCTCAACGTGCTAGAAAATGTATTTCGACATATAATTCAATTGTGAATGCAGAAATCTGTTAATAGTGATAAAATCACTCAATTATTCTTTATACAGATATTTCCCAAATGGATCACTAGATGAATCCACATGATCATACAGAATTCATATCATAATCAGAACCCAATCAAATAAAATTGATGAGAGTATCACTTCACAAGAATTCGTATCTGTATCGACTAATATCAATAGTTATGAATAGAGCTTCATAATAATTATTTCGTTTGTTATTCCACCATTTTATATATCAATATTGTATGAAGGTTTTTTTCGCACAATGAAAGTTCCACACAATAATAATTGGAAATTAGTTCAACACCCCACTCCTTCTCCTCCATAGTCTATGTAAAGCACCTACAATCACATCAATTTTGGCATAATTGGGCAGAGCTGTAGCATAACAATGTCATGCTAGTGTTAGTATTAGAGCACTCACCTACTAAATAGTCACTCGAAAAATTAGCTATTTGGAAATTAGTTCAACACCCCACTCCCCTCCTCCTCCCCCTCTAAGTAAAATACCTAAAATCGTGTCAATTCTGGCATAATTGGGCAAAACAGTAGTATAACAGTGTCAGTGTGCCAGTGTTACTGTTAGAGCGCTCACCTACGAAATAACCACTCACTAAATTAGCTTTTTTTCTAATTATTTGTTAGTCACTTACAAATACAAAAAAAACACCCTCCACTAGGGAAATTATGTCCCATCAGAGCTAGCTCAGCCAATTGAAAATTAGAAATAACATTTCTAGAAAATTAGAAAATCATTTTTTTTTAATTCACGGGAAAATAAGAATATTAAAAATTTTCTTCAAACTTTGATTAAAATTGCAAAAACCTCAACAAAATATTGGAAGTAAACAATTTTTGACCATAGTGAAAGTTATAGTCTTTGGAGAGACAAAAACTAATAAACATCAAATTAACATCAAATAATTAAAATATATATAGAAACTTTATCAAAATTAATTGACAAAAAACAACTTTTATATATATATATAATATATATATATTATTATATATATAAATCTTCCTAATATTTAATCACAAAGAAATATAAATTCTCTTAATAGATAAATTATAATTTAGTAAACACAAATTCAATATAAATTATTTAAAAAAAATAGGTTATCTTTATCCAATTCAATGGACCATTACCCAAGAGCAAGTCAATAAATACAAAGTCAAGTCAATACATACAAAATCATTGTAAATTGTTTTTTTTTAAAAGCATGCGGGGACCATTCTCCAAAAGCAAGTCAATAATTACAAAGTCATTATAATTTTTTTTTACAAAAAGCAAAGTCATTCTAAATTGATATTATAAAAAGCATGCATTATTTTTCCATCATACCTTAAAAATAAAGTCAATAAATACAAAGTCATTATAATTATGTCTCTACATTGATCTCTATTTAAGCGTTTCCCATGGTCTGCCTCTTCATCTGGTCCTGATGATGAACCACACTTGTTGGTTCGAAAAGCGTTGGCTGAAAAATTTCTCTGATGTGATTTCTACAGAAAGACTTTATTTAATTCATTATGGATCACAGAAGATTGAATATAAAAAAACAAAAATGTTATATTTCTCCATATTCAATGGACAATTTATAGAAAAGAAATTAATAAATATAATAATATAAATTATAATTCTATTAAATAATTTATATTATTAAAAAAAATATCCATATATATGTGTGTGTGTGTGGTGTCATCTTCTAGAGTCATCGCATTCATATTTTTTATTTTTTTGGAATCAATATTTTGAATCATCCTCTGTGGTTCATCATGAGGATAGATCTATGAGTGAATAAGTCAGAACTTAATAGGGTCAAGTTCATCATCAAGATAGATCTATGAGTGAATAATCTAGAACTCAATAGGGTCAAGTTCATCATCAAGATAGATCCATGAGTGAATAAGTCAGAACTCAATAGGGTCAATAAATAAAGGTGTGGGCTAGGATGGGAATGAAAGACAACTGACAAGTTCTGACAGAAAGAGAGTGAAACAATAGATATTGATTTAATTTTAGTTTTAGTTTTTAATACCTCGTTTACTTTAAAGATTATTAATAAATTTTTGTTGTTTATTATTTAATGATTATAAAACAGTTTTCATTATTTTAGTAATTAATTTTCATAAATTTTTATTAATTATAAATTAAATTGAGTTTATGTTTTAAAAATAAAATGTAATGTTTCTAATCAATTATTTTGTTGAAAATAAATTGTATTGTAAGTTTCATTTTTTAATAATAATTAAGAACTAAATATGTTTATTTATTATTAAAAATATTAATAATATATTAACCATGGTTAATGAGTGGTTTGAATTATTTCTATTTTTAAAACTACTATTTAATGAATAAATTTCTTTATTGTATTAATAAATTTCATTAGTTTTTTAGATTTTTAGTAAATTGAATTAAATGTTTTAAAAAAAAATATTTAATAATTTAGAATCAGATTAAATTTCGTGGAATTAATTTGAAAAAAAAAATAGTATAAAAATAACAATAAATATGATCATAAACCTTAATTCATTATTAACTATATATTAATTTTTTAAGATAAAATTAGAATTGAATTTAGTTAAAAATCATAGAATTTTTAGCATCTTTTATTAAGAATTTTAATGAAAAATTTTAGGGATTGTGAATTTTTACACTATAAGGAAGAGATTGAAAGGCGAAACTAAGAAGTAAGAGGGTAGGGATTAGCTTGGGGAAGGTGGAGTCGGAGGTTAGAGTGAGAATCCAGTTATCACTTATTTTCCAACCATCATCACGGTTAAGGTTGTTAGGGTGTTTTCCTATCTCTATAGCTTCCCTAAACTTCCTATGGTGATAATGCTCAATTTTGGTCACACCACAAGAGTTTTTAATACAAATATGATGATTGGTTTTACTGGAGTGCTCTGCCAAAGCTGGAGTTTTGGACCGGTTATGTTTGATGTCGGCAGCATGCTCTTCAATCCTTGTTAAGATTGATCGACCGATATCACCAATGTAGGGAACAAGGAACTACATACACCCCTTTGTGGCATTTTGGATAAATGGGATCTTTTGCCGATTTTAGGCATCTGTTAATTGTGTTCATAGGTTTAAAAGTGGTTTTTATATTTTTCTTTTATAAAATATGAGCAATCTTATCAGTGGTGCCCAATATGTAAGGGAGGTGAACCTTAACAACATAATCATCCATTGGTTGTTTATTATGAGGAGCCTCTACCTTCTTGAAAGCTTTGATTCCTTAGTGTCTTCTATATCCATTCTTTTCAAAAACATCCATGAGATGGTTCTTCTCCTGTTCAAAATGGTCAAGATCTGAAATGCGAACAACCCTAGTTGCTAGAGTGTGGAGAACTCCAAGTTTCTGAGCTAGATGATGGTGAGAGTTGGCATGAAGATAATGTTCTGTGTGGGTTTTCTTACTATAAACATAGTAGGATATGGAGCCATCTTGGTTTCTTTTGATGAGGGTGTTAAGAAAGGGAAGGTTGTCATTTTCTTCTACTTCAAGTAGTTATGTATTGATGCTACAAGGGTCTCATACTCATCTGAGACTCGCTAAGAAGCATTGATGCCTCAGCACATTAGCTACCATTTCATCCATTAGGTCATAGATACATTGTTCATTCATTTACAAGTAAAAACATGATGAGATCCATACATAAATATTGTCATAAAGCATATACATAGCCAACATAATAACAACATAAATACCAAGGAAATCACAACCATATGATCCACATATAATATAGTATAATACTCATAGAAATACAAGGAGAAATAACCTTATATTGATGATGGAAAATCCAAACCCGGGATGGGATTACCAAGTTCCACCCGACTATAGAATGGATGAGCCAAATCTCTCTTCAGCCATTCACCCATGTGCCATATTCCAAGCATGAATGTGGGATCTCATAAAACACATCAATGCAAAACCATCCAGGGCTTCTAAAGTCCATCCACCTCAACCCATCAAACGATGATTCCACCTCACGGTTGGACATGAAAAAACCATCATTAGATTGGTCTCTACCCAAGCCTTCCAGGGCTACAAAGTGTTTGCTCCAACCAAGGCTTCCAAGACTAGTAACTTAACCCACGACTTATTCTGAGCTCCCAGAGCATTTTTCCAACTAGGGCTTCCAGGACTAGTAACTCCTACCCACCTAGGGCCTCCAAAGCGTTTTTCCAACCAAGGCTTCCGGGACTAGTAACTAAACCCAAGCTATTACAGGTCTCCAAGAGATATTTTCCAACCAGGGCTTCCAGGAACTAGTAACTCAACCCAAGCTAAAGGAAACATGAGAACCAACAGAAAAATAAATAAGGAAATAACTCCACAATCACCATGGCTATCCAAGAAATGGAAAGGCTAGGAAAATCCACTATCAATCCAGTCAATCCTCCATGTCAGTGACAGATCATGACTAATAAACCACATGCATATGTCATGCATGCCAAAAGTAGTGAGGAAACCATACATGCAACTCAGTACCTGGAAGAAAAACCCATTGTAGCTATTGATCCCAATGTCCTCTTGTGCTTTCCTACTCTTCCTATGCCTTCTTGCTCCAAAACTCCAAGTATGCCACACCCTCTAAGAGTTCCTTAAGGAGACTCTAAGTGTCCAAGAGTGAGTGAGAGAGAGAATAATGATAGAGATCCCAAACTAAATTGACCAAGATTTACATTGACCAAGGTTTTTTTTATCAACGAGGCCTCTATTTTCTTCATTTTCCATTATTTTCCTTCAATTTCCTCCTCACATGCAACCTGTGACCTTTCGCCTTATTTTTCTCCTAATTTCCTTTATTTTCATAAATCAAATGTGCCAAAAATTCCATTTTTCCTTCCACATTGCAAATGGAGTGTTCTTACTGTGGAGATTCAAGACAATGTGATCTCAAACTCCTTCCATGATAATCCTT
>APFE031253690.1:43883-61221 GCA_000404065.3 Pinus taeda | reverse complement strand
ATATAAATTCTCATATCAAATAGATAAATTATAACTTAATAAACACTGATTCAATATAAATTATTTAAAACAAACATGTCTACATTATCCAAATTCAATTAACCATTACCCAAAAGCAAGTCAATACATACAAAGTCATTGTAAATTGTTGTTAATACATACAAAGTCATTGTAAATTGTTTTTTAAGATTCTCATATCAAATAGATAAATTATAACTTAATAAACATTGATTCAATATAAATTATTTTTAAAAAGCATGTCAACTTTATCCAATTTCATTGGACCATTACCCAGCGAGTCAATACATACAAAGTCATTGTAAATAAATTGTTTCTTAAGATTCTCATATCAAATAGATAAATTATAACTTAATAAACACTGATTCAATATAAATTAGTTTTAAAAAGCATATCAAGGTTATCCAAATTCAATGGACCATTCTCCAAAAGCAAGTCAATAAATACAAAGTCCTTATAAATGGACCATCGCCCAAAAGCAAGTCAATACATACAAAGTCATTGTAAATTGTTTTTAAAGAAAAGCATGCAATATTTCTCCAAATTCAATGGACCATGCTCCAAAAGCAAGTCAACAAATAGAAAGTCATTATAAATTGTTTTACAAAAAGCATGCAATATTAAAAAGCATGCAATATTTGTCCATCATAACCAAAAAGCAAGTCAATAAATACACCATCATTATAATTTGTTTGAAAAAATGCTATATTTGTCCAAATTTAATGGACAATTTATAGAAAAGAAACTAATAGATATAAAGTTTATTAAATTGATTTTTTTTTAATTATATATAACATATATTTTTAATTCATGAAATTGTCTTGAAAGGAGTTATAATAATTTTATAAAAAGAATGTAATGTATTGTGAATGGTTTCAACAATGGTGGGCTGATTTTCGTATTAACAAAATAACTATGGACCCTTTCTTCTTTCAAAAGGATTTCCAACTCGAATGTAATGATTGTGGATTCCTAACTGAGTGTTGGCACTCTCTTTGTAAAACTATGGGACTTAAATAATTACCCAGACAGTCAAAATACCAAGTTTGGATTTTAAACATGAATAAATTAATGGAGCATTTGAAAAAAACAAGTTTTAAATATTAGATCAAGATTAAAAAGGTGATTTATTGGATATGGTGTTAATGTGTTTAAAGAGGGGGATTTGGAGGCTGTTCCCACCACTCTCGGACATCATATGCATTAATGAAGGGATGGTGTGGCCAACCCCCTACATGCAATTGCATGCAAACCCCTAGTTGGTAATGATCATTATAAACCTAGCTCAATCAAAGTTTCAGAAAATTGTTGGTTGAGGTTTGGGTGGAGGCAAGGGTAAGTCCTTGAGCTCCTTGTACATGCCTTCAGTTCCAGCTAGTAGTGTAAGGAGTTTTTCGTTTGGGCTTGGGTCTATGATTGAAACGACAAAAACTGAGTTTTATGGCTTGAGAAGGTGTTGGTGGAAGCCGTGGAGTTTCCTTTGAGGTGCGGTCTATGTCTAGATGCTTAGAATCTTGGAGTACAATGGGTTGGTGTGGGTGTCATTTGCAACTCCCTCCACTAAAAATCAGGTTGATTACTCTTTGCTTGGAAATTGGTCTTAATTTTAGTTTTGTGATAGGGCTTGAGGTGATAGGTTCAAATTCTTTCAGTAATGAGGTTTTGTTTTAATCTTCTATATGGGGTTAGGGAGGCTTGGAAGCCAATTCACATCCTTTATTTCCGGGTTTTGTAATTATGACTAAAATTTCCAACATCAATGAATAGAAGAAGAAAATTGCAAGCATTAAGAGAGGCAAGAGAAATGCAAGCTTGAAGTGTACTCGGACGGGCAACCCTTTCACACTAGAATTGCAACTAACAAATTGTTCTTCACATAAGTAGAGGTTCCCTATGAAAGATATTGGATTTAAATGAGAAAACAGGCCCTCTGGGACAAGACTGGAAAAGTTGTTTTAAGAGAAATTCATGGTGATCAAGTTTGTCATTTTCACAAATTTTGTGGAAATTCTCTCGTTGAATTGATTTCTCAATAGTTTTAGAAGTAGATATTGCTTATGATGGCGATTTCCATTGGGATGGTACTACTGAATTCATTTCGGATAAATAATGTTACCAATTTCTATGGGAATCATACCAGACAACCTATTTGTGCTAATATTAATATATGTTAGGGAACTAAATATTTTTATCTCCCTAGGAATCTTACCATAAAGTCTATTCTTTCTAAAATTGATATGTTTTAGATCACTCAAGTTGCTTATCTACCTAGGAATCTTACCCGAAAACTTGTTCTTGTTGAAATTGATATGTTCTCACTTACCCAAATGGAAAATATCTAAGGGAACATTACTAGACAACCTGTTTGCATTGAAATCAATGCAAGTAAGAGCAATGAAGTTGCTTATCTGCCTACGAATCATACCAGAAAGGTTGTTCCTGTTGTAATCAATATGCTCAATTTTACCTAGACATGTTATATTTGAGGGAGCATTACCATACAACTTGTTTGTGTCGAGATTAATGTATATCAGAGCACTACAATTGCTAACCTCTATGGGAATCATACCATAAAACGTTTTTTTCACTAAAATCGATATGCTCAATTTTAACCCAATTGGCTAACCTTTGGTGGAACATTACTTAGTTAATTTCCATCAATCACAAGTTGCTTAAAAGCAGATGATTTCCACATGGACTAATGAATAGAGCCACTCAAATGATTATTGGAAATTATCATTGTCAGTAGCGTCGAGGATACATTACACATTACGTGAGGTATGCTCCCACTAAGAGTATTCTTTTCCAATTCGATCCAAGTCAGCATAGTTAAGTATAACAATCCTATAGGAATCAAACCATTCAAATATTTTTCCCCATGTGGACTTCAACCAGAGAGTTGCAGATACCTAGAGACTTAGGAACTCAGCCAAAAAATAAATTATGTGTTATAAATAATTTTTTTACCCTTCCTCCCTTGCAGAGATTTGGAGGGATGGAACTAGTGATTCTGTTAGAATCAAGAAAAAGTTCCACTATCTTCTCACTTACACCTAATTACTGAGGCACGAGAACCATAAAATTATTTCCTGAAATCCGCCAAAAATCCAATTTTGACAAGTCTCCAATGGAAGATGGAATCCTGCCATGTAGTTTGTTATAGGATAAATCCAAGAGTTTTAAGCTCACAAGTTTTCCTAGTTGAGGAGGGATAGGGCCCGCGAGGCATTTTCCGTACAAAAACAACATCTCCAGATTTCGAAGACCACCAATATGCCAAAGAATTTCACCACTAAGAGTAGAACTACCGACATCTAGGAATACAAGGTTGCTCAAATTTCCTATCTTGGTAGGAATCACACCATCGAATGAATTGAACAAGAAAGAAAGTGTTCTCGAATTCGTCAATTTTCCAATCTCTCTAGGCATTTTTCCACTTAAATTATTTTGATCTATAAAAAGAGATTATACATATTTTAGCTTCCCGTACTCACCATGAATGCTACTTGAGAATTGATTTCTTCTGAGGTCAAGATAGTTGAGCTTCATGGGATAGGCCAAATCCATTGGCAATGCCTCTGACAAAAAAATGTTATGGATGTTGAGGACTTCTAGGTTTCTCAATTTTGGCAAGTCCCCAATGAAACATGGAATACTGCTATATAGTATGTTATAGGACAAATACAACTCCCTCAACTCCCTCGAGTTGTACAAGCTTGCTCAAATTTCCTTTTTTGGGAAGAATCCCACCATTGAATGAATTCCCCATGAAATAAAATGTTTCCCAACCCCCCATGTAACACCCTCCTCCCACATCTACCCAAGCAATCAGCCAGTCAGGGTAAACCTGTGACGAGAGGTCACTATGATATGATTCGACCTCCTAAGTCACGTTAAGGAAGTGGAACCAATGGAAACACGCCATACAGACATTAATCATCAGCTACAAGACCCTCATGAACCAATCCAATACTTTAGACAACTTGCCTTAGGGTCCCACTGAGCTTTTGTACAATTTAAGGCTCAGTCACTCCCATGCTCTAGGCATGAGTACGACCACAAACCAAAATTATCTCTCACAGACTTGCCTGCCAGCAACCAAAGACCAAGACCGTCAGTGCTATGCCATTGACTCTGGGATTTGGGCCACTTTTTCAGGCCTAGAGCCTAGGTCACTGCCCATAATTGAACCATATCTTCATATCAATAAAATAACATGGAAATTACAATACTAAAGAAAATACTCATTCAAGACCTTGAATGGACCCCTACTAGCCATGACAGGCATGTTTTCAAACATATTGCAAATGTGTAATCTACAGGTGTAATTAACAGTTTTGAGCATAGGGGTCTCATACTTAGCTAAGAATCGCTAAGAACCATTGTCGCCTCAACACAACAATTGCCATTCCATCCATTAGGTCATAGATATATTGATCATTCAATTACGAGTAAAAACATGATGAGAGCCACTCATGGATGTTGTCACAAAAACACATACATAACCAACCTAATAGGGACATAATTATCCATGAAATCACAATCATATAAACCACATTTAGTTCATCATAATACTCTTAGAAATACCAAGAGAAATAACCTTTCATTGATGATGCAAAATCCAAACCTGGGATTAGATTTCCACATTCCACCCACCTGTAGAATGGCTGAGCTAAATCTCTCTTCGACCATTCAACCCTGTGCCATATTCCAATCATGAATGTGGGATCTCATAGAACACATTAGTAAAAAACTATATAGGGCTTCCAGAGGCCATCCACCTCAACCCATCAAATAATGATTCTACCTCATGGACAGACATCACAAAACCATCACCAGATCGATCTCTATCCTAGCCATCGAGGGATCCAAAGTGTTTGTCCAACCCGACTATGGGACTAGTAAACCAACCCACAACTTTTACCGGGCTAGAGAGAATATGTCCAACCAACACTATGTGACTAGTAACTCAACCCAGCAAGGGCTCCAGAGCATTTTTCCAACCCAGGCTACGAGACTCGTAACTCGACCCAAGTTGTTCCACGGCTCCAGAGCATTTTTCCAATAAGACTAATAACTCAACCTGAGCTAAGGAAACATGAGAACCAACCAAAAACACAACAAGGAAATAAACCCACAATCACCATGGATATCGAGGAAATGGCAAGGCTAGGAAATCCACTGTCAATCTCGTCCATCCTCCATGCCAATGACAGACTACAACCAAAAATCCACATGCATATGCCATTCATGTCAAAACTAGGGAAAGAAACACACACAAAACTCGATACCTGTTAGCAAATCTGATGTAGTTATTGATCCCAATGCCCTCTTGTGCTTCCCTGCCCTTCCTTTGCCTTCTTACTCCAAAAATCCAAACATGCCACACCCTCCAAGAGTGCTGCAAAAAAACTCTAACTCTCTAATTAGTTTCAATGAAACTAACCAATCTCAAACACATATATATACATATAAACATAACAGCATAACCGGTTAACATGGGAAAATAGTCAGCAACCGGTATCATAGAACTTTCACAAACTCGCACTTATAATACATTTCAATGCTTTGATTGATAAGGGCGGATGGACTGAATCCATCGCAATAATAGAAAATATGAAGGTTGATTACCTAACCATTCGTTTATTAAACAAAATTCTCTTCAATGAAACATAAACAGATGCTGAGAGAGTAAAGTGTTTTTCTTACATGTCAGCAAGTCATTAGTACCAGTTTTGAATAGGCCTAAAATAATTATACGGGACTGAAATGTCCACGTACGTAATTTGCGTCTGCAAACAATGGTAACAAAAATCTGCAAAATGACATTTAGGGGTTGAATTTGATGGATATTTTTTTATTTAATTATAAAATTATTTGATAGATATTTTTTTATTTAATTATAAAATATTTGATGATATTTTTATTTAATTATTTAATTATTTTTTTATTTTTTTATTTAATTGAGTTATGAGTTTTATTGATCTTGTAAGTTTATTTTACAACGGAGATGTGTAATTTTTACTTCTATCTGATGAAGCCTTGGCCTTTATGAAACTGTGAAAATAATGTAATTCCATGTGATGAAATCTAAAAAATTAATGTAAAGAAACATGTTATTAATTCAAGACTCTGAATCAATAAGTATTAACTAATAACAACTAAAAACAACTGTCCTCACTACTACTCTGTCAAATAAATTATTATTATTATAATTTTTTCCAATGCAAAAAATACCAATTACTTCTTCATAAAAACCAAAACTGACTTTTTCTTTAAAAGGTAAAGAACTGTAATTGGAGGTGATGAAGCCTTGACCTTTATGAAACTGTAAAAAGAATGTAATTTCATGGCAATTAAATTAGAAAGTGAATGCTTCATTGACATTTCCAATACAGGAAATTACTTTTGAAATGCGTTAATTTTGATTTATCGACTTCACTCACACCGATGGAACCTTTATTTGGGCCAATAATGTACTCGTTATTATATATATATAAAATATATATATATATAGATTTTATATATAATAATAGATTTTATCATATAATTATTATAATTTTATTTATTTTTTTATAGAGTTAAGTGTATGTTTTGGATAATTTTTTTAAAAATTTAATTATTAATAATTATTAAGTGAATAATATAAATTTAATTTTTTATGTGATATTCTATAATAACATAGTAATATACACAAAATTAGAGGTTAAGATTTATATGTAACTAGTTATATTCTTTTCTATATTTTAATTAAATTGATTGCAATTATATAAATTATTGCTATATGAAATGAGTTATGATTCTTTTAGTATGTGGTATTGATAGGCCATGGTATTAAGAATATCCATTGTAAAATGGGTGTAAAATCAAGAACATAGATATGCTTGGGGTTTCATATATAAATCTAAGTCATATTTTCAGCCAGATTTATCATTTGCATCAATGTATCCCTAAGAAGAAATGTCTCCATATTCTCAGATCAAATAACTCCAACACTAATCATATGGCTATTTTGGGTTCAAGCCTAAATCAAGGTGAACTTTGGTGGCATGAGAAAAAAGGTTATGTCACCCTTCCTTAATGGTTAATGACTAGGCTCAAAAATCAAAGTCGAGGAATAATTCCTTATGGTTTAATGTAACATTTTGATGCTTTGTAATGATTAGTGAATATACATTGTTCTGAATGTAAATAATTAATAGTTAACAATGATCAGTATACTGAAGAGGCATGTTTCAAAAGACATGATTGTTCATGAAAGGGTACCCACCTAAGTATGTATATGGTACCCTCAGTTGTAACTAAATCATATTCTTCATTCATATATTTATTCAGTATATTCTTATTCCAAAAATATAATCTTTCACTGTATTCTAAATATCTTGGACTATTTGACATGTGTATATGAGTTGTCTATTCATTGCATACAAACTTTGATATCAATGTCATATCATGTCATGTAATTCAAACATTTCTATATAAATAAGGCTTGTGCTACAATGGATACTTACATATTCTAGATATTTTGAATATTTCGTCACATATAGTGGAATCTTGTTCACATTATAACATTTTGTTCATAAACTTCAATGTTAGAATTTTGTAGATGGTCACTGATATATACTCCATTCTGACCATATCCACTAGTTTCATTCAGACCATATCCACTAGTTTTAATTTACTTAAGTAAAAGCATGTATCTACACTGAACTTTAACTCATTATCTTTTAATAAATTAGCTATTCTAGTTCTTGTTTAAAAAAACATATATTAAAAAGTTTACAAACTTAAAATGGTACCTTATTAATTTGTTTATGAATAAAAATCTATATTTTTATTTGGTTAGTTTTCACCTATCTCCAATTTCCAAACCACTTGTCAAAAAAATTTGAATGTGTAAAATAGTTAATAAGGATCATTCATACATTATTTAAAAACAACTTGCCTACCAAAATACACCAAACTGTGTGACTAGCGATGAGAAACTAAAATACACTTTGTTAAAGAAAATTTAAGCTACCAAAATACACTTAGGCTTTGTGCCAATAAAATAGGATTGATAATGGTAAATTAAAATATACCTTGGTTTTATTGAATAATTATTGAATTATTTGTTGTATTGTAACATGCTTTTTACATGACGTTACAAGGAAATTGTTTCTTTTACCATTTATTACATTGTTTTGGGGACTTCATTGAATTTAACTTTCATGATTTAATCTTCATTAAAAATATGGTAATTTGTTAAATAAGATAATCTTAAGAAGAAATATCTAAATGGTTGATCTAAAAAATATGGAAGACAAATAACACTCGTTGATGTATTTAAATTGAAGTCAAATAATACAACTATTAAAAAAATTACTATATTTGAGGATGGGATTAATATTGAAGAACGTATGGTAAAAAGAAAGATAATAGGGTAACTTCTAAAAGATCATTTAAATATGAATGGAAGTATATACATAAATGTGCATATCTTATAATATGTCTAGATGATGAAAAAAACATTAAGTGTTCATTCTATACCAAATTCAAACAAGATGCACCATATATAAGGGAAGTTATAATTCAAACAAGATACACCATATATAAGGGAAGTTAGTAGTACAATTCAATTAAGTGGATTAAATGGTCATGGTTTATTAGGCTCATAAACATTTAGTTCAACTATTAGAGAGTAAATCAAGGAAATAATATTTACCTATGACTAAACATTTTAAAATTATGTTAGATGTTCAAAAATACAGAATAAATGGATACTAAATATTTTGTGGCTATAAAATATTTCCCTTTATATTTGTACAAAGATTTATGTGACTTGAATAGGTACAAAGTAACACCTATTATACCTTTAACCAATGAATATTCTTCCTATATTAATATTGCATCTTGAAAAGAGTTCTTTTGAGCAACAAAAATAGTTTATTGTGAAAAACTAAAGGCAAAAATTTGATTTTGTCTTTTTTATTTTATTTTGGTGGATAAAATCACAAATAAAATAGTGGAGCAACACCTTATTGTATATATATTACATATCTAATGGATGGAAGAAGATGCCCACATTCAACAAAAATTATTCATTTTTTGAAAAATCAAGGATAGCACTACAAAATCGTTGTGTAATTTCTTGGGGATTATTATCAGTAATGAATTTACCAAAATATAAAATGGTAGGATTTCGGTTAGATGGATGATGATATGTGAGAAGTATTCATGAAGGTATGGCCTCTAATTTGATTTGAAAAATGTCTCATTGCCTCTAATTTCATTTGAAAAAGTGTCTCATTTGTTAAGCATTTATTGTGTAGCACATCTTGGGGCACTAACTATAACTAATGCTTCAAATTATTTTCCCGAGTTTAATTATATTAATAATTTGGCCAATAAACTAATAGAAAATTTAAATTAGGTCTCGCAAGCCAATTCCTCAAATCATTTCATTCAAAAATAAATGACAAATTATATAATAATCCATTATGAAGCAATAATTTTGTTAAATTTTCTAAATCTATGACCATGTAATAATGATTCACAATTCTATGCTCTTTTGAAAATATATAAATATATATATATAATGATTCACAATTCTATGCTCTTGTGAAAATATATAAATATATAAAATCTAGAAATACTCATTATCTAAAATGTTTCAATTTCACCGATACTTTTTTGCAAATGTAAATAAAGCACTGGTACTTAAAATCTCAAGTCAGACGTGTTAAAACTCAAAATATTACTTAAAACTAATTTTGATGCTGGTAATTGAAAATAATTGATATGTAAATAAAGTATTGTTAATTGACAACTCAATTCAAACGTGTTAAAATCAAAATATTAATCTAAGACCCGTAATGTTGAATCCTCTCTTAGTAGTTAACATATGTAATAAAATCATGTTTCCATCACTCGTGTCAGAAAGAAAAACAAATCAGAAAGAAAACCAAAAACAGAGGAATCTGAAAGCAACATTGATTCAGATGCCATCTATAAGGAAATATAGCAAACAGATGAAAGTCAAGGCAACACTGATTCATATGCCTCGATTGTATACATTTTCACAACTTAATTCCTTCAAAATAAAGGAAGGGACTTCTAGGTTGGAAGCTCCTGTACATAGATGTTAAAAGAGCAGATGGATATGGATCTTCAGTCAAAGAGCAGATGGATATGGATCTTCAGTCAAGATACACATCAATCAACCCTGAACTGCCCAGCTAAGGATGAGAATGCCTTGTTCCAATCATATCCCGTGGTCAAATTTGAATCATGAAAATTATTGCCTGGGACTGAAGTATGTTAGCATTAGTACTACCTGCCACATGGTAGGTCTTCGAACACTCTGCTCTTGTATACAGAGCAAAGCCACTAAGAATATATGCAGGGCTTCTTCCACTGGGACATTTATAACTCTGGGATCAATACCATGGGAAAATACCATGGTAAATGCTATGGGCAGATTCTGTCCAATTTGACCATATCCAAAAGAAGGGAATATTACAAATCCTCCTGCCCAAAGGTTGCTTGCCCTCAAGCAATCCACTGTTATCCACAACAAAAGCATATGTAGATTGATACCAAGATCTCATACAACCCAGTGTGTTATTCCATGTCTCCATTCTAAATGACCATGAATGGATCCTTCGATACCTGGATCCCAAAAAATCCCCTAGTCAATCCTGCCCCTAATGGATTCCCCTGGATCCCAATGCCACCTAGTCCTGGGACCTGTGGGTTATGATACCATCTCAGACCTCCATCATTGCTCGTGCTTAAGGGCCCAAGATGCAATATGCCCGTGGATAAGAGTATCCCACCAATAGAGTTCCAACTCATAATCTCTCGCCAATCCATCTCGTGGGAAGGATAAAATGCATGAATTCATGCACATGGAATAAGTCTACCACGTTGAGGTTGCCTGATGCTCAACTCATGCTGCTCCACTCACTCACCCAACATGATCCATTTGTAGAACTCTACCCTATTATCCCCAATGTATAAAGGCAGGTTGGCAGTGCTACAAGCCTTATATATGTACTCTTGTAGAGGGTTATTCTAAAACTCCTAGCTATACTCCTCTTGTTTCCTTGTGAGGGGCTTGAGTCATTCCTCAACACTATACAACTTGGTCATCGATTCAACACATACCCCTATGAGTTCCTCAATTTTTCTATTTTCCTGTAAGACAGTGTCTCAGACTATCCAGACTCCCTTCTTTAACATCATAATATCTGTCTTGAAATGCATGATATTTTCCTAAAAGTCCTCTACTAGAAATTATGGTGCCTTGTTGAATTATTTTGTATCTTTCTGCACCAGATGCTCAACTATCATAGCTCCAGCTTGAACCTTTGACCGACTCTCCAGAAATGGCTCATCTTGCATACTATATTTTTCATGTTCATCATACTGGTTTTCCATCATTGGTTGCTCATTTAAGTCTCCTTGAATGTCTTGTTCTTGGCCTTCTCTACCTGTGGGGACAATTTGTTGTCCATCCTCTTTGGTTGTCAAACATGGATGCACTGGTGGATCCTTATTTACACTTGGTTGCTCATATTATTCATGGATGTCCTCCTGGAGATAAGAGTCTACCATATTGTTAGGAAGAATTACCTCCTTCCTTTCCCCATGTACTTTGTCAAGCTGACTAATTATCATTGGCTTGTCCTGCAAGTCTCTCTGAATAACATTGTGTTGTTGCTCACCATACGTACTTAAATATTCGGATCCTTCAAATGAATCCTCTTGGTTTGAAAGAATTTCCTTTGGTTCTATCCTCATTGCCTCCTTCCTATCACATGGACATGAATAGTTAAGTGCCCAAGATCCCTTGCATACAAAGCACAGGCTTTTCCTTCTTAGTTCATTCTTGTTGTCCCCACAAATCCTTGTTAGTTCCTCCTTGGTCAACTTCCTTTTAAGTAGTTCGATGTTTTGTTTGACCAGCCCCCAACTAGTTCATAGGAAATAGGTGATACAATTAGCTCCTTCCTCCAAATGACCAACAATTTGGACCTCAATTGTTTGCAAATGACCTTATCTTCTCCTAAGATGACGGACAAAACCTTTAGCATGTTTGTTTTGACAAATTTTGGATGTGATGTTGTAGTGTTGGTGCAAAAGCATTGGAGCCTCTGAATGATTAAGTCATCACATTCTAGATCCAACATAAGTATAACAAATATGGATTTTTCCATGCATTCTAAAATTTTTCACCTTTGAAAGAAAGTAAGAAGGTTGATATTGTCCAATCCTTGGAGGGATCCTATCATTACTTGAAAAATCTTCCTCATGTTGTCATCATTGCAGGGCAGTAGGAGTGCTTTCAAGGCTAACATTTTATTGGGACAAGTGGCGACTGTGAGTTTAACCTTTTCACAAGAATACTCCAAGAACCTAGGTTGTATCAAAGTATGCATGGATGGCTTCAAGGCCCAACTTAACCCTTTCCAATATGATTGCTCTGTGAGACATAAAGCTATGTATAATGTGTCTAACAGTAGGAGGACATCTTCTGAATTTGTTCTCTACATTTTGGATCCAAGTTCAAAGAGACACTTGCTTCTTACATCTTCCTTCCAGATATCCTTTGACTGTTGAAGGATAGCATGGATCTTCCGAGAGAAAGGCATGTTGTTCTGCTCTTGCTTCTGATATGGAAGTTGTTGCCATTTTTTATTAACTGAAGTATTGCAGCCCAGAAGACCAACAGATGTATTGATATGTTGATTCCTAAGGCATTTCCAAAAGTAAATCCATGACACTATGGCTTGGCAACAATGGATTTTAACCCTTCATCTTCCTTCTCTCTCCTTGGCTTTCTTCAATAAAATTAATTTACCTCTGAATAATTATTTCTGGCAATAAACTTCTGCAACAACAATATTCTCCTTAAGTAATAACCTTGATCTGGATCTTCTATGCGGGGATACCACTCAAATATAATAGGAGCATCGGGGAAATATTAAAATGACGTCTCCATGCAATGTCACTACCCTTTTTTTTCCTTTACAACTATAAGGTGGCACCTTAAGCTTTGAATCTCCTCTTAGGTGGTGTCTTTGGCCTCATGACCTCCCAATTCCTGCACAACGAGTGTATGGTCCTCGACTATGTGCTTTTTATTTTTTCTATACCATTAGCACTAGTGATGGACCGATGGCCCACAAGAACTAATTTGTTGACTACATGACATAGATCTTCGATGCTCTTGCATGATTGGCCTCTTAGTCTACGCAAAATTGTATGATCCTTTTCTCTCGACTTTGTGTTTTGTGCAATGTATATATGGCTTCCATGCATGAGAATATGGCCTGTCCATGTATTAATGTACCTCAGCCTACCTTCTATTATGATAAATTTTGGGCCAAAATTCTAACTTATGGATGAATGGGCTCTCAACTCGTGGCTTCACGGTTGTCTACATAGGGAATGCATGGACTGCACACAAATATCAATGTTGTCATCTTCCCCGTTCGTACAACAAATGATCCTGCAACATCTGGTTTCCAGCTGGTGTTTTGTAACAGGCACTTCACTCCACCAACATCGTATTAGCAGAGGAAAGCCTGTAATCGATCGCATCTCAAACCTCCAACCAACAAATCATTTAATAATTCTGCAACCTGTTCAAGTTTGGAACCTTGTTTGGATAACCAATGCCAATAGTGTTGATCATCTCCCCAAAAAATGTCTAAGTTCCTTGCAGATAGCTTCTGTAAGAATGAATTCTTCCAAGCGTATGAGTGACAACACCTAAATCACCCAACAATAGGATACCTATGGCTCCCTGGCACTGGAAACTACCCACGAATTTTGCAATGTTATTTGTTCGTGGCTTCGGTCAGTAATGGCCTGCATCCTTCTAAAAATTTCTTTTGTCTTGGTGCTCTCACGTGATGGATTTATGCATTATGGATGGTGGCCCCCTCATATGTATGCACCTCCTAATCGTTTGATCAACCCACTGTATATTGATACCACTGTATAATCTGATGTCATTGAGAATGGCCTTGTGACCTTGCAATGTGGGAAAATGAGCATATAACCCCACAGACTTGGCGTCTAAGCCCTCCTACACATCCCTCAACAACTATGGTGAGGCTTGATGGACCACGTGACCTCTCACAATTGAATGGATGGCACACGATATCCTATACGATTTTAACTGTGGTCCCAACAATCTTTACATGTCTTAAACAACATGAACCTCACTATTCCACGACAACCCTTCACTCGTCAATATATGGAGCGGTTTTAGCGTCTATACATTTGTGAGATTTTATATGGATGGTTCCCTCCTCAACTTTGAGCTCTTGTGTGATTGACGTGTGGAATGAGTCATGATCACCCAATCGGTCATCGACCCCGATTGCATTAATAAATTCAGCCTCTAATAGAATGGAAATAAATGGAATACTTCTTCTCTTTGCATGTCAGTTTGGCCTTTTATAAATGGTGATATCGTTCTCACAATGTTGAATATGACCAACGTTGAACCTCGACACCCCACAAATCATTTGGAATTCGTCCTATTTGGAAAACAAAAAATTTACACACAATTTCAGCAAGAAGACTCTCGGTCTAGGCATTCGACTCTCTGAGAAGCGGTGCTGACGACCTCTTAATAAATTAGCCTTGGCCTCCTTCAAATATTCTCACGCCCTTTCTTGCTTTCTTGCTTTCTTCTTCTTCTTCTTTTTATTTATTTATTTATTTTAATAAATAAACCCTCTTCCCTAATACAAATCTACATCTGATTCTCACACTACGTAGAAATTAACTGAAAGGTAAAAGACTAACTGTGGTGATACCAAATACCACTGAAGATGGAAACTACCAACTAGGGCAACAAGAAATCCCCATCGAAGTTACGACAATCCTGCAAACAAAAATCCTTCTGGCTGGCAGTATGGAAAACTCTGATACCACTGTAATATCCCAAACATCAAAATTTTTAATAGATTTGGTACACTCTAGGTGTTCTAATAAAATTCTTGCAGTAAAAACACTAAACACAAAACATATATGAGAATGCAGCCTCTTATTTATGTAAATAACTAAAAACAAAATCACATGCCTACACAAGGCCTAATAAAGCCATGTCTATGGCACCTATACATGCCCATCAATAGAGAAATTAAAGATACTGAAGCACAATCGTGGATCCTGGATGGATCCAGTAGAGAAATCTCACCTATGGGGTTTTCGTCCCTAGGATCAAACTGAAACTGGACAGGCCAAGTTCTCAACAAACACAATTAGATAGATAGACTCAGAATGCTCACATTGTCAAGCTCCTAGCCCCTTTTATAGGCTTGATGGACTCTCTAGAGACTTTTTTTATTGTTTTCCCTCAAAAAATGAAGGCAAATACCATAGGCCAATGTGGTGGGCGAGTACCATGGTAAATACCATGGGAAGATTTTGTCCACTTTAACCATATCCAGAAAAATGGAATATTACACTCATGAGTCAACTTCTTTGGATTCTTACAAGGATTCTCCTTCAACATATCATGATAACCTTTAGATCACTTTGATAAACCCACCTTTGGAAGGTTGGTTTAAGGTTTTGAAAAAAAAGGGAAAGAAAGGTCGCTCAGGGGACCTGTATCGAATTGGGTGATTCTCTTTTGTAATTATTTATTCTATGATCTTAAATACAAACTTGAAGGTGATGGGAAAATTTTCAAGTAAAATTTTATGTCTTTTAGGCAATAGATAACTTTGCAAAAATACATAAAATAATGGTTTTAAAACTTAGTTAACAACATAAAAACAAAGATAAATATGCCATATATAGAAACACACAACAACAAAATGATAAAGGAGTTCACCCCACTTCTGGGCTACATCTCCTAGTCTAGCTTCCAATGTTGGGCCTCTTTCATTAATTGCTCAATTTTTTGTTGGCATGGATTTACAAAGCTTTTAATTTAAACATTATGTCTCCAATGGCCCCAAAACATTCAAAACCCTAGTTGGGCTCTTGTTGGGCTCAATTTGGCCAAAAATTGAAGAAGTTATGCTCTAGAGAAGTTTTTCTGCTAACTGCTCTACAAACTACATTCTCTTGCTAACTATTCTATGAATTGTGCCTTTTTCGGAACTGCCAAGCACCATTTTCGCCTCATGCTGGTGATATTCCCGCCAGTTCGGGTGCATGTTGTTGGTTTGTTTAAATTCCCTCTAACTCCTTTGAGCAGAAAAAAAGGGCCACATGGGCCACATATGGGCGAGGGCTGGTCCTTAATGCCCACCCCCATCGGTTAAGCCCCTCAATACGGGGTCATGGTCACATGGGTGCCATAGGTCCAAGGGTTGGGCTAACTACCTTCCCTTCCTGTCGGGCCCCATTAAACTTTGGTGCTAGGTGTTGTGGTTGGCATATGACCCTAGGGCTAACCCCCTTGCTAGAGAACCTTCCGCTTGGCGCTTTCAACCTGGAGCATTGGTCTTATGGGCTGGCCCCCCTCCTCACACTAGTCGCCAAAATTCGCCCTGCCTCTGGTCACATGGTATAAGGTTTAGACCGTGGGCTGGGGCTAAGCCCCGAGCCCTTGGTGGCTCCACCCTTGGTCTCATGGTTTGTGTAGTGACTAGGGGCCACGGGCTTAGCCTCGGTCGCTTCCCCTAACACTTCAACGTCGAAAACTTAAATAGATGTTTTATGTTATATGGGTTAAGAACCACCACGCGATGTAGTGGTAAGGCATTGTGCTGCAAACCTTGAGGTCCTGCATTAAAATTTGGTCATGCCTCCTATTGATCCATACCCAAATTTTATTAACCATCATGGTGCCTCGTGGCGACCCATGACTAGGCCATGTGGCGACCCATCATTGGTCCACATCAAATATGCCACAACCAATTAGAAATTTCCAAATTGAACCATTTAGATGATGCCACTTGGTAGCCTTCCATTGGCCTACAAGGTACAATCAGCTTGTCGAGTCAACCTACCCAGTCATTCTGCTAATTCATCGTATGGACTACCCAGTCAGCAGTCCTGCACCCAACCTGCAAACATTTTACCTCTTTTGGAAAATGACCAGAACACGATATTGGGAGCATACGATATCGGTTTTGAGCGACTCAACTTGTGTTAGATTCAGGTCAATGATGAGTTCTACACTTTGGCACCAACTTCGCACTTTTGAACACTTTGAATTTTGTTCACTTTACTGATCCCCTGGACCATTCTACTCCTCTATGTCTATTTTTCTATTCTCAGTCTCATACATCTCAATGATCCTCCTATCAATATATGGCACATCATAGCAAAGAAGAACCATAATTATATATATGATATTTTT